>LPNX011081720.1:457733-520292 GCA_001517045.1 Pseudotsuga menziesii
AGTAGCAGAAGATCTAGTGCAGGGTGAGACCCCCCTAGGTCCTTCCATCCCCCCGGCAACAGTTGTCGCGGTCCCATCCGTGAAAGAAGCTTCTCCAAGCTTTCCTTTAGGCTCCAAGCGAGATGCTCGGGCGTTAGATCAAGATGCCTCAGTCCAAGCAAGACTAACTTCCTTAGTTCCTTATGCTGGGTCAGAAGGAAGTTCCGGCCCTGAAGACTTCTCAGCCCCTTCTCCCCCCCTCACCAGAGGGCGAAAGTCCAACAAAGAACGTAGGGAAAAGGAAGCATCCTCAAACATTTTTTTGGGATCTCAAAAGCGATTAGACTCTTTTATTAAGGGGCATTCTTCCTCCCCTACTAATTAATGTTTTGCTTCTACATTCTTCTCTGCTCACAGTTTGTGAGAGCTTATTCTTGTAAGCAAATTTTGTCTTTCTCTTGAAAAAGAACTGGAAGTAAGTGGGATTTATCTCCCAAGATAGTCATTATTCATAAGAAGGCTGACAGCACTGTTAGAGGTCATCAACCCTCTTCAAGTTTGTACGCCGCAGATTGTGGTTAACCAGAAAGCGATTAATACAACTCTAATTGTTTTTGTCTTAAAAAAATAAGCACAGTGTTTCATCTTAAATTGTTGTATTTTTTATTGGTATATCATTTTTACACTATATCATTGCAATACCTCTAGTTTTGAGTTAGAATGTATTTAATAAAAAATTATGTAAATGATGTAAATATGCTAATGTGGATTCTTGGTGTAGAGCTCACCACCAAGGCTTGACTAGTGAATGGCTAGGCATGTATGATGTATATATTTTTATTGGACTATAAGATTGACTTATCATGCCAATCCAAAATGTATGGAAGTATCATGTTGGAAATTAATAAAATGGTCCAAGATGGTCGTGTAAAGAGCACTGGAGGGGTTATGATTTCACCAGAGCAGAAGAGGAAAGGGGGTGCTATGGGAAACTAAATCATATGTCACCAAGTGTCAACCTTAAAATTCATCTAAAATTTGTCATGTGCTTTAAATGAGCCAATTGCCTTCTCTTGACTATTAAACCCAATCATTGAATGCATAAGTGGGGTTGGTAAAAAAACTTAGTTCATACAGTTATTGAAGCGTGGGAGTTGTGACAATTATGTCAACTATTAGCAATCTTTTTTCTCTATGGTAAGAAGCTATGGTAGTTGTATTTTTCACCGTTATCTCATATCCCTTGGAGTCGACACTCTTTTGATTATTCTCTTGTGCATTTTTTCTACACTACGTAGAACTTCCTATTGTTGTTCATGACCATTACAAGACTGTGAATAACCCAAAAAATCCAAATTTAGAGATAAAATTGAACTTTTGGAAAGAAAAACAGATCGATGTAGGTAAGCATAGAGGTTAGGAAAGCTAGAAACCCTTACCTATTCTATTCTCTATGCTTAGCCAAAAGCTCAACCAAAACTCTACATAAATCTCACTAAATATAAACCACTTATATGGTATCCTTCATCTTAACATACAATAAATACTTATTAAAAATTACATTGCAATAATTGTAAACCCTTTCCCTTAAAAAAAGTTTAAAATATAATAAATAATAATTTAATAATTTCAATGGATATTACCATTATGCATATGTTAATGAAAACCTGCAAAATATTTTCAAAGATGAGGCCTTCCATATGTCTTATGTGATCATAGAAATATTTATGTACAATAACCACATAACTATTATGTTTATCCACTAACAAGTAAAACATTACCTTTATGATGTATCATCTTCTTGGCTTCATCACTCTTTGTTTTGTTTTGTTTTTCAACAAAGCAGATTAATAATGTTTTTACTTGTAATTACGTGATTGTCTTGGCCATATATCACTTTCATTTTTTTTACTTTTTTTCACATGGAAACATGCACGAAAAACCTAGCAATACGTTCCCACATTAATGGTTGGTAGAGGTGGTAAACCGCCAGGCATCCTAGCAGAAGGCCTAACCCCAAAGGACTCAAGGCTCAAACCCGTGACCTCTCCCCAAACCAAGAGAGTGTGTGCACGTCTTACCAATTGAGCTAACCCTTGGGGCTGACCCAAGAGAACAATGAGTGTTGGAGCAGGGTCCCGCAGCTACAGAAGAAGCTGCTAGTTTTGGCAGAAAGATAAGTTTTGGCGGAAAGAAGTTAAGACAGAGCTACGACGACGTAGCACGTTTCCAGCTGGAGAGCAGAGCCGGAAACCATGACTTTTAAGATAGAAAAGTCAAGAAAGGCAACGGTACCTGAGCGGTCGAGAAGAGAGAGCTCAACCACTGCATTGAAGGCAGCGGCGGAAGACAGAAGGGCTCAGCGACCCTCATAAAGGAGAAGGAGCAACGAGACTGAAGCATTGAAGGCGAAGGACAGAAAATCGAAGCGGTGCATAGTACCCATGATCAGTGTCGGGAAGCATGGAAGACTGCAGAGAGTTGTGGTGTGACGGAAAGCGGCTACCTCAAGTACAAATATGGCCGACTGTCACTAGTTAGGGTTTTGGGTTACTGTTGGGACAGGCCCACAGTGTTGTAATGGCAAGACCTTCGAGCTGCCTATAAAGGGATATATTTTGTATTGTAAAAGGGTTGGTGAGTTATCTAGTCATTTTGTTGGTTAGTTAGTCGGTTCATTCAGTTGTTAGTAGTGGTTTTGCAGACTATTAGACTGTTGTAAAAGCCTAGCTCTGGTTCTGTTATTAGCGGTAGCAATCTTACAGTAACCAGTAGCTGGCTTATAGAATATGTATGTAACGATCCGCAGGGATCGACAGAGAGGGAAGAGTATATTGTAGGAGAGCAATATAGAGAAGAAAAGAGATCTAAGAGAGAAGATCTTGAGCTGCATATGCGGTGCAGCAGAACTGTGTTTTACCTTCCCCTGAGCTATAATAGAGAAACACAGTTCTGTGGACGTAACTCCCATCCTGGGGGTGAACCACGTAAAACCTGCGTGTTTTGTGTTGAATGCATGTGATTGTATTTGCTTACTGTTATGTACTATTTTGCACGAGATCTTTGTTTACAGTTTGACGAATGAATGTGTTAATCAGTTCACAACAATATAGAAGGGTAAACATAAGTTAAAGTCTTTGGCATGATGTATATGGTTCATTTATGCTTTGCGTGAAACAGTCACTATTGCAGTATCGAATAGCCTTGTATGTTAAGTCTTGCACGTCGACACGAGCAACGCTAAGTGCGCTAAGCCGCGGAGGTAGGATATCACAGAGAGGTGATACCGCATCGGCAGAGGAGCTGCGGTGCGCGATACCGCAGGTTAGGGACCTAGCGTTGGGCAGGAGCTGCATGTCGCACGGTGCGCGGCGATGCGTTAAGGCCGGAGATATCGCGAGTCAGGGAAAGTGCGCGCCGCAGAAAAGGATCGCACGATGGTGTGAAGGAATATCTCGCGGCTAGAAGAGATGCGAAACGAGGGAATCGCGCAATGCGCAGAGAGAGAGACCTCGCAGCCATGGGAACTGCGAGCCACTAGTAGGATTGCCACAGAACCTGGTCCAAGACACTTGAGTCCTTGGCCAACCCATTAGAGTCACTTCGGGTGAGACTTCAGGACGCTTTGCGGTCTGTCGCCGAAAGGGCCAGTGATCTAGGGGTGTTGTTGGTTGAATATAGTAAACCCGGGTCTGCCCATAGCAGCCAACAAATGGTTCTGTTGCCGGTTTTGAACAACTGAGCGCTAATGTTCTGTTGGCATCCCACCAGAGAAGAGTTTCACCAGTGGCTGGATTCAAACCTAAGGGAGTTTGCCCAGAAAGAAAATCGGAGCCCTAAACTGAGCACAGAGGACTGGTTACAAAAGCATATCGCTTCAAATATACACGCTATATTTTTTGCAACCTATGGAGACGAGGTTTTCGACTGGTTATCCAAGTTGACAGATAGGAACATATTCAAGAAGAAAAGAAACATTGTCTGGACACCGGAGCTGATTCAGACCGTGCAGAACCTCGACAATCCCATTACGAGAGCAGTGGACTTCTGGCTTGCGAGCATGCTAGGAGGCTTTGTTACAAAATTTGCAGTTGACCAGAGAAAAAGCTTCAGCGAGGCTGAGCGGTACTTCTTCAAAGGATATCGTGGTAAGTACCTAAAGTCTCTAAACTTGTCCATTAAGATGTTGCTACATGAAAAAGGAGTAATGGACATGATTTTAGATGAATAAGTAAAGATAGTAATGTCACAAGAGTTTGAAAGTGATTTTGATGACATTGGACGCACACGTAGTGGCAAGAAATATAAAGTAGCTTTCGGCTCTCTTGTATTTGGAGATAGTTCAGACAATATTAGGCAACCGAGTCCTAGTACCACAGAAGAACCAGAGGGGGGTATCCCTTACCAGCCCTATACCCCACAGAAACAGACCGGGACTCAGAGTAATCCCGTAGGTACTCCATCCAGTAGCTCACAGACAGTACCTACTACCGCTACATCACCTTCACCTACACCGCTGAGTGGTAGCAATCCAGTCAATCAGAACCCACCGCAGAGAAATAGAATGGGAGATGATATGAAGCTACCTACCTTTAAGGGTACAGGAGAAGAGGACCCGGAACAACATTGGTTTCTATGTGAAGCCATGTGGACCATTAAAACAATCAACGATGATAACCTTAAACTTGTACAGTTGATCACTACACTCAGAGATCGAGCTTTAACATGGTACATAAAGTATACCACAGTACCCAAGACACTTAACCAGGTCAAGAACGCCATGATTAAAGAGTTCAAGAAACCTAAGTCTGAATCTCAGTGCATTACAGAGCTCAAGGATATTAAGCAGCTACCATCAGAATCAGTATGGGACTTTGACCAGAAATTCAAAGCTCTTATAGACCAAGTAAGTTTTGATTTTGCGCCAGAGCAGCATAAGGAATGGTTTATTGCAGCGCTACTCCCTCACATCAGAGTGCCACTCATGCAGCAGAAACTCCAGACGCAGGATGACGCGTTGGAGATGGCGATGAAGCTAGAAGCTTCACCTTTAGCAGAAACCAGTGCAGGCATGACAACTCTACAGAACCAGTTGGCCAATCTCACGTTACATATACACGAACTTAAGAAAGGGAAAGAGGTTATGCAAGACATATGGTGCTTACGATGTAGAGCACAGGGTCATACCAAAGACAACTGTCCAGTCTTTGCAGAATATTTAGCGTCAGGGGCTCCTAACCCCTTACCACGAACGCAAGGGCCATGGTGTGAAATATGCAAAACACAAGGACATCCGCCTCAGCAATGCCCTTTTCTTCAGAAGTATGTATAGACACCTAAGAACCTATACTGTGTCTTCTGCAGCTCTGTCGGACATGATGAACAGAATTTCCGAGCCTATGATCTCATGTTAGATAGACAACATGACGTATACAGAGTCCAGTCAGAAACACAGGGTCCAGCAGCAGGACCACAACCTGATCCGACTTATGGTGGCCGGGGAGGAGGATTCAGAGGACGAGGTCGTGGAGGAGGCTTTGCAAGAGGAGAAGGCTTCGGCAGAGGAGATGGTTTTGGCCGTGGTCGCGGACCAATCACTTGTTATAACTGCGGAATTGTAGGACACTATGCTAGGGACTGCTAGAGCCCCACTACTACTTGTAATTACTGCAAATCTTATGACCATACCATAGAGGAGTGTCATACCTTGATAGCTAAGATCAAAGATCCTAAGCCAGCAGTACACCAGAACATCCAGCTTATTGTTGCTAAGCAGGCAGAACCAGAACCAACAGTCAATATTGTGACTCGTAGCGGTGCTTCCACCAGTGGGACATCGCAGGAGACCGAAAAGAACACAAGTCAGGAGTGGGTGCACAGAGCTCCTGGTAAAGCAACAGCACTCGACCTACAGAAGAATAAAGAGACATTTCATGAAGCCAAGGCTTCCTTTGATGAACCTACACAATCAGGATCGCAGGTACCGCCGCCTAGGGGCGTACCGCAGCAAGCACCTTGTGGCGATAGCCCAGAACAGATACCACAGGCTACTACATCGGGAAGATGCGACGAGGATGAATCGACAGGAAGTATACAATCCTTCCTGCGCAGTTGCTTGAATCTCTTGAGAAATGAAAAAGATATCGGCGAGCTACAGCGCATCATAGATCAGTGTCAGCAACCTTCTCTCTCGGGCAGTGCACACCGCGTTGTTCATAATATTACAGGACATACAAGGACCGGAAGAGAGATGAAACTCACAGCACAGATTGGAGAGTTTGAAATGGACGAAGTCGTCTTAGATCTAGGATCAGAGGTGAATGTTCTAACTAAGCAGACATGGGAACAGATGGGTAGCCCTCAGTTAGTCAAATCCCCTATCCACCTGAGATTAGCTAACCAGCAGCGAGTATCACCATTGGGTCGACTGCTGCAGGTGCCAGTTGACATTGACGGAGTTCGCACTTTTGCGGACTTCGAGGTTATAGAAATCATTGGCGACAGTCGACCGTATCCAGCGTTATTAAGTATCGATTCGGCGATCGGTAGCAAGGCTGTCATCGACCTAAAGAGAAGACAAATGACCTTTGAGGATGTGCAGATCCGGGTCATCGCGCCGCTGGATCCTCACCAGGGTCCTAGATAAATTGAACCTATCCGAGCAGAGGAGGAGGCACATAACATGGATAGTCTCTATCAGATGACTGCGAACCAGAGCAACTACATCAACCCAACTGCAGAAGGGAACATTAGTTGGCGATGCGACAGCTCATGCGCATCGGATTCCGATATTGGTCTAGAGAACGGGCAGAACAGACTTTACGAAGTCTCAGTGCGTAGATGTGCGTTTATGAGTAAGTCACTGCGATGGATTGGCGCAGAGATCATTGAGATTCCATCATATCATGGTCTAACAGATATTCAGGAATTCCTTGAGCAGTTTGAGCAACAGATTCCTTACGAGCAGAGGATCGCAGCTATGGACCTTGCAGTACGAGCCACACCTGCAAGATGGTGGTATGCGCATAAAGAAAATATCGCATCATGGGATGATATTAAAAGATTGATGGCGATCAGATTTTCGGTCGACAAAGAGTATGTCTCGCAGAAGTACACAGGAGAAACTAACCCCAGGGCACACATTCAAACATGTGAACAAAACTGGTCGGACATTCCCGAGGATGAATGGGTTCACAGATTCATTCACACATTGAACACAATTCCAAGGAACTGGTACACAGAGACCGAGTTGCGCAAGGGGACGACCACATGGTCACTTATGACAGACAGTTTCCTACTTACCTTCGCGTTTGAATCAGAATATCCAAGTGTTGCTCAGGCCCTAGACATAATCAAGATCAAGATATTCGAGGACTGTACCATCTCAGTGCAGGCTCAACCTGAGTGGGCCATCCAGTTGCAAGACACGCTTGAGTGCTATAACTTCGCAGCAAAGCCAGACAATGAAGATAAGGATGAGTATGAGGATCCTCGCAACACCAACATTCCGGAGTCAGAAGGGACTCGCGATGTTGGGGGACCACAGTTAGAGATTCCAGCAATCACCAAACCTATCAAGATTAAAAAGATCAATATTGGCACAGACGCAGAAACTAAGTTTGCCTCTATTGGAGACTATTGGAACGATGAAACAGTCGGACAGATTGTCGATTTGTTACATGACTATCAGGACCTATTTCCCACCAAGTTCACTGAGATGAAGGGAATAGTTGGAGACCTAGGAGTTATGAGGATACCATTGAAGGAGGATGCTAGACCAGTTAAGCAGCGCCCATATAGATTGAATCCGCGCTACAAAGAAAAAGTAAAGGACGAAATCGATAAGATGCTAGCAGCAGGCATCATTGAGCCGGTAGAAGAAAGCGAATGGGTTAGGGCCATGGTCGTACAAGAAAAGAAAACAAAAGGAGACATCAGGATCTGTGTCGATCTGCGCAAGCTCAACGATGCATCGCTTCACGACCCATTTCCGACACCGTTCACTGATGAGGTATTAGACAACGTGGGAGGACAGGAGGTCTACTCCTTCACTGATGGGTTTTCAGGCTACCATCAGATCAGAATACATCCAGAAGATCGATCCAAGAACACCTTTGCAACAGAATGGGGCTCGTTCCAGTATACGGTAATGCCATTTGGTCTTAAGAATGCACCAGCTATATTTTCTAGAGTAGTCGTTGCTGTATTTAAAGAATACATTCATAAATTCTTAGAAGTATATTTTGATGATTGGACTGTATTTGGACTAATCGACAAGCATATAGGAGACTTAAGACTGATGTTAGAGAAATGTAGGCAGTACCAGATTTCTCTAAACTTGAAGAAATGTATATTTTGTGCACCATTTGGTATTTTGTTGGGTCACATTGTTTGCAGACAAGGCTTGATGGTAGATCCCGCGAAGATTGTCATCATTGTAAACCTTCCAGCACCCAACTCAGTCAAGCAACTGAGAACAGTACTTGGTCATACCGGGTACTACAGAAAGTTCATCAAGGGCTACGCAAAGATTACAGCACCAATGGAGAAATTGCTCAAGAAATATGTAAAATTGCTATGGAACGAGGAATGTCAGCAGAGTCTAGACATGCTTAAAGAGAAGATGGTTACAACACCCATCTTAGTATTTCCCGACTGGACTAAACCATTTCATGTACATGTGGATGCGTCTGGCATCGCATTAGGAATTGTTTTAACACAACCAGGAGAAGGGGACATTGACCACCCTATCGCATATTCCAGCAGAAAGCTCTCGACAGCAGAAAAGAACTACACCACAACCGGAAGAGAAGGCCTAGCTATGGTGTATGCGCTGCAGAAGTTCAGGCACTACCTGTTGGGTGCCCCGTTCAAGATGTTTACTGACCATTCCACGTTAAAGTATTTGGTCAATAAGCCAGTGTTAGGGGGGAGAATCTGCAGATGGTTACTCCTCTTTCAGGAGTATGATTTTGAAATCATTGTGAAACCGGGAAGACTGAATGCAGGACCTGATCATTTGTCGTGGATAGACTCAGGAGAAGAGCCAAGTAACCTAGATGACAATCTACCGGATGTGCCGTTGTTCTCTATCCAGATCGCAGATGAGTACTATGTCGATATTATTCAATTTCTCACTACGGGAGTAGCACCTGACGAGTTTACTAAGCAGCAAAAGAAGCAGTTGGTTGTTAAAGTAGCAGACTTCACCCTCATCGCAGGACACCTATACAAGTTAGGTCCGGATGAAGTTCTGCGCAGATGTGTGATGCCGCATGAAAAAGACGCTATTATCAGAGAGACACATTCAGGAACCGCAGGAGGTCATTTCGCAGGAAAGCCGACTGCGCAGAAGATCCTGGAGGCAAGATTATGGTGGCCTACCTTGCATAAGAACACCAAGGACTTTTGCAGATGCTGCGATATCTGCCAAAGGGTAGGAAAACCCTCGCGACGCGATGAAATGCCGCTGCGACCGCAGGTCACGTTGCGCGCATTTGACAAATGGGCTATAGATTTTGTGGGTCTTATCAACCCACCAGGAAAGTGCACTGGTGCGAGATATATTATCACGGGAACAGAGTACCTCACCAAATGGGCAGAGGCCAAAGCAGTAAGAAATTGTGATGCTGCTACAGCCGCATAGTTCCTTTTTGAAAACATCATCAGTAGATTTGGATGCCCAGTAATTTTGATGAGTGATCAAGGCACACATTTCTTGAACAGCACTATTGAGGCATTGACAGAAGAATTCCAGATTCAGCACCATAAGAGCACTCCCTACCACCCCCAGGCTAATGGTACGGTGGAGGCCTTTAATAAGATTTTAGAAAATGCTCTTACTAAGATCTGCAATAGCCAGAGGAATGATTGGGACCTTAAAGTTAACGTTGTATTATGGGCGTACAGGACTACATGCAAGAAAATTATGGGACACACACCTTTCAGCTTGGTGTATGGACAGGAGTTTGTTATGCCTATGGAGTATATTCTTCCCAGTTTAAGAATCGCTCAGATTACTGGGATGACTGATACAGACACAGTTGAGGAAAGGCTAGCACAGCTGCTTGCCTTAGAAGAAGACAGATTCATCGCTGGATTCCATCAGAAAGTGCAGAAGGCACGAGAAAAAGCTTGGCATGACAGACACATTAAGAATAAGACTTTCCAGATCGGAGACCTAGTGCTCCTCTATGATAGTAAATTCATTAAGTTTCCAGGAAAGTTCAAGACACATTGGCTGGGGCCATATCAGATACAGCAAGTCACAGCAGGAGGTGCCGTTCAGCTCAGCCAGCTGAATGGGGAGCTTTTTCCCACATGGATTAATGGCAGTAGGCTTAAGCTCTATAGTGATAGCCACCCCGCCTCTCATCCCTAGCTTAGCCAGTTTATGGTGGTGCAGATGTCCAGTGTAGTTGAAATGAGGCATCGCACCGGGAACTAGTCTACACCGGCAGGTATTATTTTAAGTATGAGGAATTGCATCAGGACGGTTCAAAAAAAAAAAAAAAAGAAGAAGAAGTAATATTGTTTTATGCAGGTGATGCGGAGTCGCATTGCAGCAGTGCGATGTTTCCCCGTGCCACGTACTCATTTTTGCAACTGACAGAGGGCCAGTCAAGTCACCCTCTGACAGGCAGTTAATGAGGTAATGACCAATATATCTTACCGTAGATTTGGTAGCAGTATAATCAATTTTTCTAGATTTAGCAAATCTCCGACGAGACTGGCGCCTGTACACACACGTTTCGAGGGAAATTCGATCGGATTTCCGCATTTATTAGGGATTCGATGGCGGGTGTGGTCTTGTCCAGGCATTGATGACGACCGACGGGTTCAATCTAGATGATCGTTGCGTCCGGGATTATCGTATTGGGCATAAAAGCAGAAAGTATTCAAGTGGGATGGTTACATTTGCAGAAAAACCGAGAGCTGTAGAGTGCATTATTCTGAATTCCCTGTGAAGAGCTAAGTTTGTTACAGAGTGCTGTGACTTTCAGACATTGCAGCCAGTGCACGTCCACCGTTTGTACTAAGACGGCTCTATTCGAGGACGAACCTCTAGAAGGCATGCTGAGACGTTTCGACCCTGGTGGCCGTAGGTCCGCCATGACGACGTCGCCCAGGGTTGTGAAATTAAGTACAGCACAAGTCAAACAGCCGCTAAGGATGAAGAGTCAAGCGCCAGAAGTAGAAGTTGTCACCAAAGTCTCTGCTAAGGAGAAGAAGAACACCGAGTCGATCACTGAAGATAAGAAAGCAGAGCAGAAGAATGATGAGAAGAAATCTCCCGCTATGCGAAAAGTAAAAATGAGAAAAAGAAAGCAACGGGAGAAGGTCACTAACCTATCTGATCAGCTAAGAAAAACACCAAAGATTGCGGAGGCAACGCAACAAAAATCTGACGATCAGAGGCAGCATGTGTACCTGGAGCACTTCGAAGAGAAGAGAAGTGGAAGAGGACAGCAAACCCAGCGGACGGTAGAATTCCATAACGCGGACAAAGGCTTGTTCTCGAAACGGAATTCATGGTTTGCCCCTCCTTCATATACGAGGCTCCAGACTGAATGAAATGTTTGAGAAGGCTGGAAGATACAAATTGTCCTTGTGATAAAAGTTCTAACCCAGATAAAGAGGAAATGATATCTGTGGAAGACCTCTCAAACACTAGAAGGCTCTTAAAAGGTTTCAGGAGTGAAGAGAGCGAGACCATGACATCGGGCAGGAAGGATAAGAGAGCCCAGCGAACCAAGTACATAAACTATAAAGAGAGTATCGAAGTGATGCAGAAGGAAGTCACAGGACTTCGGGACAGGTTGCAGAGGGCTTCATAGGAAGCCAAGGCAAAGCTACAGCAGGAGAAGCCCGCTGCAGGTGGCTCGAGGGCGAGCCACAAGTAAGTGTTAGGGGACTGTTGGAGCAGGGTCCCGCAGCTACAGAAGAAGCTGCTAGTTTTGGCGGAAAGAAGTTAAGACATAGCTACAACGCCGTAGCACGTTTCCAGCTGGAGAGCAGAGCCGGAAACCATGACTTTTAAGATAGAAAAGTCAAGAAAGGCAACGGTGCCTGAGCGGCCGAAAAGAGAGAGCTCAACCACTGCATTGAAGGCAGCGGCGAAAGACAGGAGGGCTCAGCTACCCTCATAAAGGAGAAGGAGCAACGAGGCTGAAGCATTGAAGGCGAAGGACAGAAAAGCGAAGCGGTGCATAGTACCCATGATCAGTGCCGGGAAGCATGGAAAACTGCAGAGAGCTGTGGTGTGACGGAAAGCGGCTACCTCAAGTACAGATATGGCCGACTGTCACTAGTTAGGGTTTTGGGTTACTGTTGGGACAGGCCCACAGTGTTGTAATGGCAAGACCTTCGGGCTGCCTATAAAGGGATATATTTTGTATTGTAAAAGGGTTGGAGAGTTAGCTAGTCATTTTGTTGGTTAGTTAGTCAATTCATTCAGTTGTTAGTAGTGGTTTTGCAGACTATTAGACTGTTGTAAAACCCTAGCTCTGGTTCTGTTATTAGCAGTAGCAATCTTACGGTAACCAGTAGCTGGCTTATAGAATATGTATGTAACAATCCGCAGGGATCGACAGAGAGGAAATAGTATATTGTAGGAGAGCAATATAGAGAAGAAAAGAGATCTAAGAGAGAAGATCTTGAGCTGCATATGCGGTGCAGCAGAACTGTGTTTTACCTTCCCCTGAGCTATAATAGAGAAACACAGTTCTGTGGACGTAACTCCCATCCTGGGGGTGAACCACGTAAAACCTGTGTGTTTTGTGTTGAATGCATGTGATTGTATTTGCTTACTGTTATGTACTATTTTGCACGAGATCTTTGTTTACAGTTTGACGAATGAATGTGTTAATCAGTTCATAGCAATATAGAAGGGTAAACATAAGTTAAAGTCTTTGGCATGCTGTATATGGTTCATTTATGCTTTGCGTGAAACAATCACTATTGCAGTATCGAATAGCCTTGTATGTTAAGTCTTGCACGTCGACACGAGCAACGCTAAGTGTGCTAAGCCGCGGAGGTAGGATATCACAGAGAGGTGATACCGCATCGGTAGAGGAGCTGCGGTGCGCGATACCGCAGGTTAGGGACCTAGCGTTGGGCAGGAGCTACATGTCGCACGGTGCGCGGCGATGCGTTAAGGCCGGAGATATCGCGAGTCAGGGAAAGTGCGCGCCGCAGAAAAGGATCGCACGACGATGTGAAGGAATATCTCGCGGCTAGAAGAGCTGCGAAACGAGTGAATCGCGCGACGCGAGCAAGAGATCGCGTGACGCGCAGAGAGAGAGACCTCGCAGCTAGGGGAACTGCGAGCCACTAGTAGGATTGCCACAGAACCTGGTCCAAGACACTTGAGTCCTTGGCCAACCCATTAGAGTCACTTCGGGTGAAACTTCAGGCCGCTTTGCGGTCTGTCGCCGAAAGGGCCAGTGATCTAGGGGTGTTGTTGGTTGAATATAGTAAACCCGGGTCTGCCCATAGCAGCCAACAATGAGAACCCAGACAACTAATCCAGAGATCTCCACCCCAATTGCCAACTAAAACAGTAAGATACCAAACAATCAATGCCAAAAAATAGCACTGAAAACAAGCTCCTGGCACAATGCTCTAAAAGAGCTCAAATTCACCATTTATGCATGAAGAACCATCAATCTCTTCAGAGAATGAAAGGATACCAGGGGCTAAAATGAGGGCATCTTTGGATAAGCTGCCTGCACTCTGATTGTGCTCCCTGTAGACATGGTGGATGTCCAGCCAGGAAAAACCACGAATAAGTAACTTAATAATGTCACACCAGTATATCAGCTCCAATAAAAAAAGAGAAGCTTTATGATTTGCACAATTAATAATTACCAAAAAGTCACCAAAAAAATATTTAAGTATGCACAGGTCTTACCAATTGTATGGGCCATATATCACTTTCATTCCTTTTTAACTTTGTGCTTAATGTTATCCACTATATCACTTTTAACGTTTTAAAAACTATGTGCTTGATGTTGTCCACTAATTCTCTTATGTATAAGCAATATTTACTATATATTGAAAATGCCAATTAGGATGGACTTCTTCAATTGGAAAAGGAGAACGTGACTAAGGTTGAATATTTTATGTATGAAACGCTATGTATGAATATTTTATGGATTGTGTTTTTTTAATTATATATATGTTTTCGATATTTTTTTTAATGGTTAATTTTGGATACTATAAAAATAGTATGATGGAAATAAAATAATGGATTGTGAATTTTTTAATAATGGATTGTGAATTTTTTTAATTATAGATATTTTTTAATTATTAATTTTGGATATTATAATACTATCGTGATAAATAAAAGTTCAACTCCATGCTTATGAAAAGTTCAACTCCATGCTTATGAAAAATCTATATATTTTTTTAAAATTATTTATTATTATTAATGACTTAATCCTCACATTGTAGTTTAACTCATCTTTAAGAGGGATTTATCATTGTAAATGAAAATAAGGAGGATTTAAATATAAGGTTTATGAAGATATTCTTGCGTATGTCATATGTTAGTAAGAGGGATTTATTATTGTAAATGAAATAAGGAGAATTTAAATATAAGGTTTATAGAGCATCTTGTTGCGTAGGAGAAAATGGAATGACTATAAACTATATTCACGAGACATAAATAATTCAAAGGATGTTATTGATATTTGTTGTATGCATTGATGTTAATATATATAGTTACTCTATAAGATATCTTTAGCCCCTTTCCAATATAAAATAAATCTAAACATAGAGTGAAGATTTTAGACATATTTCCTAAGTGGGACATGCGTCTTTTATATCCCATGTTTATGGAGTGGTAATTATGCCTTTCCCAGAACAAAGGATGTTTTTAGTGATTGGCTTGTATTTTGTGTGGAGTAATTGTGGAAATTCATTAAGTTTTGATATTCGTCGCCATATTTTAATGGATCTCCTCCAAATTCAGTAGACAGCTCCTTTCCCCTTCGTAAAACTTTAATTTATGAGAGAGTGTAGGCCTCACCTTTTACTATGAGATAGCCTATAGCATTGGCACATCTTATTTGGGATTAAGGAAACTATTAGAATTAAGAGTTTTCATTTTTTTGAGAGGGGTACAAGTTGTATTATCAATGTAGTGGCTTTCCTTGCAACATTTACATTGACAACTTGCTAAATTTATATCCAAAACTACGAAAGATTGCCAAAGAGATTCATATATACAAATAATTATAATATATTTAAAATCATACCTCATAAGTTGTGTATTCATATGAATGGGACTTTAAAATCATATCTCATAAGTTTTGTATTCATATGAATGGGACATTCCAAGGTGTAGGGGTTCAAATGTTTGTTTAATTGTCAATATCATGTTTAGAGATGAAGTATTTCTTATAATTTTTATACTGGATTAGAATTTGTCAAAACGTGGATGACATCCTTTTTATTTGTAAGATGTACATATCCTCAATCTTGTAATGGGATGTAATTTTAAACATTTTAATTGTAGTTTAGTTTTGTAAAAGTTTGAAGAATAGGCATTTATATTTTATATTTGTATATAATGTATTTTGTAAATTTCAAAAAGTAAATATTAGCTGATAATTGTAGAAAGCATTTACTCAATACTCTAGATATATTTCATAGATAACAAAAATACACTGCATTCTTTTTAAATATTAGTTAAAAATAAATTATGGTTTGCATTACATGTTCTTGTTTTATCATTTAAAAATGAATTTGCAAATTATATAAAAAAACAAAATTGAAAAGATTTATATATAACTCAGATCAAATGATTTGAGATACTTAATGTTAAGATGACTTTCTTTATTATAACTCTCTATCTTTGCAATCTCAAAATAAAATTGATCAAATCTTTTTTAAAGGCTTCAATGAACATAGATAATCTTGCTTAGATTAAGTTGGTTAGAGTGCATATCTTTAAATAAAACAATTAGAAGAAAACAATTAATACAAAAAACATATCATAATATGGATAAACTTTTCAACTAATTTTTTCTTTGCACATTATTGCACATTATTTAAAACATTGCTAATAAAAACATAAATGAATCATGATTAGTTCTATCAATTCAATACTAAACTTAACACAATAAGTCCACCTTATTCCTTAGTTTGTTTTGAATTCGAGGGTTTTCTTATTGACAAAATACAATGTTTGTTTTGAATTCAAGGGTTTTCTTATTGATAAAATACAATCTTTTGTTTTTTCTATAGATTTATTTTTTTAATATTTAAATGACAAGGCTTCATCCAATTATTTATTAAATGTAACTTCAATTACCATGGGATAACAACTTTATATTTTCAAGAAAAACAAAAAAACTAAACATAATTTGATAACAAACTATTTTTAAATAAGTATATAGTACTCAAAGTTCAATAAATAATCTATATGTGATAGTTTAAAATACACATAATTTTAATAGATAATAGTTTAAAATACACATTCGAAAGGCACGTGTGGGTGGGATTATCTTCGATCCCGGAGGAAACAAAGTATCGTCATATGCTTGGGGAATAGGGCATAGAACCAATAATGAAGCGAAGTGGTTTGCGCTTCTCATTGGGTTGGATCTGGCAAGGCAAAACAATATTTCAAATCTCATAGTCCTCGGAGACTCGAAGAAAGTGATCCAAAAAATGAGATTTGGATACAATCAGGGTGCCGTCAAATTTAGAAGAATCTATGATCGTGTTTGTCGCCTCTCCACAAATCTCCAAGTTACATATCTCCACATTCTCAGAGGTAATAACACTGAAGCTGATAATTTCGCTAATCAAGGAGCTAGGATGGAAATGGGACTGGCAATAATCAAGGATAATAAAAAATTTATTATGTACCATAGCCACCTAAGGACATGCATTAGGAAGGGTGACTCACAATCCCACCCTTCTTGTTTTTGGCCACCTTTCTAGCCTCCGATGAATAGCTTCCCACCACCAAGGACAGGTGGCAACTTGGCCCATGTGATGGGATTAAATGCAAGGCCAGACGACCTGCCTTATACCATGTCGAAGGGATTACCGACACGCGTAATGGAGGAAGGCTTGGAGAAGATGTCTCCCCAGCATACAATTGCTCATTGTGTTGTAGAAGAGGAGCCTGATTTTTGGTCCACCACATAGGCGTTGCAGGTTCGGTTCTCCTTCACTGACCTTCTCCGTTCAGACGATACAGACAACTGGTTCGACCCTTTGCTGGCTCAGCTCTCCCCTTTGACTCTCACAGAATTTTGCACCTCTCGGCTCTCCATGGAAAACAATAGCAGGAATGTGACTTTAAATGATGTGCAGTCATCTTTGCAGGACATCAAGAAACACATGTGTGGGTTGTATGAGTTGATGAGCACATATGTAAAGGAAGGAAGGGTAACCGCAATAGATGTGAAATATCTCGTGAATCATATGGGATGCCATGAATCGAGAATTGATGCCAGTGACAGGGACTTGCACGAGCTTATGGGGATTATTGACATTATAAAAGAAGAAGTGCATAAGCTAACTAGTATGAACCAGTGCAACCATTGCCAAGAATCTCCAGCAAAAGATCATCCAATGGAGGAAACTTTCGTGGTGCAACTAGTTCATAGGCCAGATGAAAAGATGAAGCAGTAAATCCAGCTTGCTATGGATTTCTTATGTTTTATGTACATTGCTTGATAGCCAGTTTACCTGTCTTTACCCTATGATGGGTACCAGCTGTTTCTTATGGCATAGAAGACCTTTTTTTTATCAATGTAATTAGCTTAGATTGCATAGTTTTTTCTCTGCTAAACAGGACACTAGGCAGGTCCTTCCTTTTGTATGCATGGTTGTGCACAACCTTTTTTATCTAATACAATATATTCTCTAGTTTCTGTTAAAAAGCAAAGTTTAAAATACACATAGATGCAATTATTCATTTTAAATTTATTGTGAGATATATTAATAAATTATTTTTAAACAAAGTTACAATTCTTGATAATTTGTTTAAAAACAATTATTACATTTTCTCTATTTTTTAACTCAATTTGTCTTACAACAAAAATAATATTTAATTTTACTTGGTTTTAAAGTATACATCTACATTATCTATTCCCACAACCTATACTCTAAGTTTATAAAAAAACCTTAATAGATAAATATTCATACTTAATAAAGTACCCCAAAATTATCAACTAACGCAAGACTAAACAAATTAATGAAAAGCCTCTCTTTCTCATATATATATATATATATAAACATCTCTAATTCACATTCTAAACTACTTTCACCATCTATATATACAAATTTGGATATATTAGTTATTCTATTATTTTTCATGCTAACATAAAAAAATCTTCTCATGACAATGAATGTTGCTTAAACGTATGAAAAAGAAATATTTTTGTTACTAGAGGATTTTGGTTTAATAATTTTTTTTAATTACGTTTATAAGTGTTTAAATATTATTTAAGATTTTGGATTTTTTTAAGAAAATTAACAAGATTAATTTGATTATACATTACTTTTTATATTTGTTATTGTTATTAATTTCAGTGATTTTTCAACTTTGGATTTTGACTTTTTTTCAATGGAAAAAAAATATTTTATTTCATATTGAAAAAACTTTACATTCTTAAGTTGTTGATTGCATTTATTTTTTATACTGCATTTATTTTTCATACTATCTCACTTTTTTTTGGCCATATTTTAAGAATTTCTAATCTATAGATTTCCTCAAAATAAAAATAAAAACAAAATTTACAATTTTATCACTATTATATATTCCTCATGCCTTAAATTTTGATTCTCTTCCAAAAAACAAAAAAACTACAAAAGTAGATTTAGCATATTATATTCCTCATAAATAGTCGAGCATTTCATGTTTTTCTTGTGAATAGTCATTCAATATTATAGAGAATGCTGAGGCCTTCCTTTGAATGTTCAGCTTGTTCATTTTTGTAATACACCTTACAATTGTTTAATTATTTATTACTTTGAATTTTTTTTTAAATATTTTGACAATAAAGTCAAAATGAATGTAATGGATTATTATTATTGAATAATTAAAATACTGAGAGGAATCAGAACTGAAGTAGCCATTAAAAGAGTGTTTGCTCACCCATAAGGGGAAATGGCATATGGCAAAAACTATTGATTAAGAACTCAAGTGATGCAGGAGGCATCTTCCCCAGAATCAAGTCAAGACTCCTTGTGGAGCCCTAAGGAGCAGGAGGCTCATAAATGACCAACTCCTAGGCAAAATACTATAAAATAGTATGTCCATCGAATAAGCAGGAGGTTGGCGATGGATGGGGAAATAATCTATTGATGCAAAGAGATGGTGCATTGATCGGAATTTTCCTTTGTGGTTCAGCAAATAGGATCGAGGGTTCTAGAGCAAGTAAGTTTTCGTTGCTCTAGGAGGTTGTTAGGAGGAATGACAACTTCAGTTCTGTTTTCTCGACAGTGGTGACAAATTCTCTACTAAATTTATTGATTGTTTTGGTATTGATAATTACAGTCTAAAAGTATGTTGAATTTGAAGTGCATTATAACTGAGAATTTTACCATGTATCCATCGGTATTTCTTTTTATCTAGTTTAATGATAAGTTCTTAGTTTATAAGTTTTTATTAGTTAATTACTTATGTAGAAATGCATATCTCTTCCCTATGTACAAATTGTAATAGTAAATTAATCTTCTCTAGAATGTTTTTCTACATCAACTAAAAATTAAACCCTATATTGTATAAATCTCAGACTTAACAGAAAGAGCCAAAAGACCCTTCATAGAGATCCCTTCTTTGTTTTAAAATACATCTAGATAATTTATAAACTCTTTATTCAAGTATGCTTATATTGAATTAATAATATCTATCTAAGTAAGTTTTAACCAATCACATTCCTCTAGGAGTTTTAACCAATCACATTCCTCTAGGAGTCGGAAGCCTTCTACACAGAGTTTAGCTCTGTTTTAAATTTCAATAACATATACTTCTAGCAATCCGTGTCTTCCATACCCAGGAATGGACATATTTAAGTAAAACAAGGAATCGAAACAAAACAAAGAGATCAAGTTCGATCAGTTAGTTACAAACATTTAATTATAAATATAATTAAAATGTCTAGTTATAGATCTGAGTTCCAAACGTAGATCTATTAAGCAAATCAAGTTAAGCTCTAGGAATTATAACCACATAGTTAAGATTTGTGATTTTTATACAATTAAATACATACAGTAAAATCTACGATGGTTGGTTACCAATCGTCCAATCGCATCTAAAAATAAATTTATCAAATCGTGCCAAGAGAAAACTAAACACATTCCCTTTGAGTCGAAAGCCTCTATACATGCCCCAAATTCTGTTTAAAAATTTAATCCACAATACAGTGCCTGTTTTGGGCTTCCAGCTAGGATAAATATTTAATTTAAATAGATCAACAATATCAATATACAATCAACAAATATCCAATTAAAAATTATAAGGAAATCAAATCAAATCAAGCAAGATTTAAGAATCGGTCATCCACCAAATCAATTCACATTTGAATCTTGTAATAACCAAATTACAAATTGAAATATTTACGATGGTGATATGCCAATCGTTGAACCATTCTATAATCATCACCAATATTCCCCTAAAACGAAAAGCAGATCCAACTATGAATAAACAAATTTATCTTAAGAGATAGCGGCTACAAAGCCTCTCCCTTCCATTTTCATCGAATTCAGGGTAACCCTGGTCAGCCCGCATACAAACGAGAGGAGGCGTACCTTGAAGCTGGTTACATTAACCCGAGAGTATAGTGTAGAAACCGTGCCAATTCATATATGCATACAAGAACAAAAGACTGCTAAACTTTAGTATCAAATAACATTCCTTTAATATATATAAACTTCCTAAGTTCTTAACAAGCAGAGTGAAGGATAGGGTTCCTCACCTCAAGGCAGAGAAGGATGAAACCTAAGAGAAGGTAACCTTGTCGCCACTCTTGTGTGGCCATACCCAAGCTTGTACCTACATTGTTTTTCAAAAGCTAAAATCTATTCGATTTTATCATTATTAAATTGTAATAAGTTACAAATTTTAACCGTGAACGTTACCTGGTTGAAGAGATGGAGGTTGTGAAGGAAATGTTAGACTTATCTCAAGCCTCAGGGCATCCTTGCATTGGTATCATGGTTTCTCCTCCCAAAATAGGGTCACAATATCAAAAAAATTACTTAAACCTGAAACAAAATCACTGCATGGTCGAGGTTTATACCTTATTTACATGCACAGAGGACCACGGGTTTTGTCCTCCTAGTTACGCTCTAATTTATTTTCCATGCACCAACATATTCGAACTCGAGTTAACTAAAGCTAAAACTATGAATCACATTAACAAAATTGCATAGTTGAAGTAATATTATACCTTCAAAATATATATATAATAATAACTATTAATAATTAAATAAACATTAAATAACTATTAATAATTAAATAAATAACTCTTAACGAAGAGTGTAATGAATATAAAATAATATATTAATTATAGTTATTAATTACTAAGTGAAAGGGTGTAACCCTTCACTACACATGCTCAAGCCTATAAAGGCAAGCCTCAATGTAAAAAATTATGACTTTTCTATCAATTTATACATCATTTTATATCTACAGATATGTGGGTTATTTCAAAAATTACGGGTTCATTCCCAGTTAATTGAGAATATCCAACTATGGATGTTACAGTGATATGAGAGCGAAGTTATGATTTAGGTTTCTAGGGTTTCCCTAAATAAGGACCTTGTCCTTTAAAAAAAAAATTAGAAGTAAAACCCAAAAAAAGAGGTAAGGTAAAAGTGAAACAACAAGTGGTTTCTTAATAAGTGGGTTTGGGTTTGAATATAAAAGTGCATAATAATTACTACTAAGAAGCAAGTGAGATTTGAACTTAGGTGGGGAAGGTAACACTCATTCCTCCAAACCATCCAATCTACTGGCATTTTACAAAACTTAAGGGGAAAAAAACTCTAAAAGTGCATAATAATTGCTACTAAGAAGTAAGTGAGATTTAACTTAGGTGGGAAAGGTAACACTCATTCCTCCCAACCACCCAATCTACTAGCATTTTAATAACTATTGGAAAAAAAAAGAATGAGATATTGATTAAATTTCAAAGAAAACTCAAGAACGTGGATTTTATTGTTGAAAAGAAGGAAGAGTTTCCTATCACCTTACAAAGAAATGTTGCAATACTATTTAGAATTAAAGGGACACTTGCAAGGAAGGATATCACCATTTCTATTGCACCTGTTGAAAGTAATAATTATATTAGTACTGAATTCGCTAACCTTTTATTGATTCCCGAGTCAAATATAAGGGAAGAGCTAGACTTTTGGGACAGAAAACAAATTTAAATAAGTGGCTTACAACTGAATGTTGGAGATTATATGGTCACATCGAAATTCATTGTTAGTTCCTTATGGAGCTTTGATGGTGACATAATTTTGGGTTTACCTTGGATAAAACCATTGGGGACTTTCATCTTAAATGCTGAAAATAAGTTTCTGACATTTTCCTGTAAGCAAAAGACAATCACATTTCAAGATATTACAATGAAGTCATATATAGAAGCTCCAACATCTGAAGAATTCAATGATATATCAAAGATAATTGCATAGGGTAATGAGAAATCAGAACAAAAGAAGCAAAAAGAAGTTGAAAAATTTGTCGCTAGTAAGGATGAAGAAATTACTCGTTTGAAGAATCATAGTCAGGACTTGATCGCACATATTAAGAAATTAAAAAGGGATAAAATATCGCAAGAATAAATTCAAGATAAATTCCACCAAAGGAAGTGGATCTCCAAAATGAATTCAATAAGAAACTATTAGAAAAAAATGAAGAAAATTCTTGCTTAAAAAATTAGAATCAAGGGTTGACTGAACAAATAAAAAAATTTAAAAATGAGAAGTTAAAAAAATCCCAAGAGTTATTATCAACCAATAAATAGCGAGAATCACAAACAATTGAAGTTTCTACAAGGGTTCCACAAACGGCTCAAATACCTTATCGTCACCCAAATCACAGAAGTTGATATAACCAACATCAAATTAAAGAAGAAACAATGACTAATGCAATAGAGAAGTCATCAAAGGCTCAAATTCAAACATCGGAAAAGGAAGAAATGCAAAGCGTGTCAAGGTTCAAAAGAACAATCTTATTGTCACATCGCTACAAGCATCAACTGAAAATGGTTCCGAAAAACAATTAAAAAAATCGTTAGAAACACCAAAATTTGAAGTTCCAGTAAACACTTCACAGGTGATTTGAGTTTCATATCGCCATCCAAATCACAAGAGTCGTTATGATAGATGACAAGATCAAAAGGAAAATTACTAGTATTATTCCTACAAATAGCAAAGACAAAATCGACAACTCTCAACAATCAATACGCAAAAAATTCCATTAAAGGTAGATCTCGGATGGAAGACTTCAAATGACACAAAATTTCCACACAATGTTTAAAAGAACGTATCATCTTATTTCGTCAAGTGTTACAACTACCAACATGCAATATCATGAGAAAGTGTTACAAGAAAGAACAAGGGATTAAAGTCTTCCATAATTGTGCTTTGAGGACAAAGCAATTCTAAGGGAGAGGCAATGTAATGAACAAAAATATATAATAAATAAACACTAAATAAATATTAATAATTAAATAAATAACTCTTAACGAAGAGTGTAACAAATATAAAATAATATATTAATTACAGTTATTAATTACTAAGTGAAAGGGTTTAACCCTTCACTACACATGCTCAAGCCAATAAAGGCGAGCCTCAATGTAAAAAATTATAACTTATCTATCAATTTATACATCATTTTATATCTATAGATATGTGGGTTATTTCAGAAATTACAGGTTCATTCCAACTTAATTGAGAATATCAAACTATGGATGTTACATCTAAGCTTGTACCTACATTGTTTTTCAAAAGCTAAAATCTATTCGATTTTATCATTATCAAAATGTAATAAGTTACAAATTTTAACTATGAACGTTACCTAGTTGAAGAGATGGAGGCTGTGAAGGAAATGTCAGACTTATCCCAAGACTCGGCGCATCCTTGCATTGGTATCGTGGTTTCTCCTGCCAAAACAGGGTCACAATATCAAAAAAAATAGTTAAACCTGAAACAAAATCATTGCATGGTCGAGCTTTATACCTTATTTACATGCGCAGAGGGCCACGGGTTTTGTCCTCCTAGTTACGCTCTCCTTTCTTTGCCATGCACCAACATATTCGAACTCGAGTTAACTAAAGATTAAAAACTATGAATCACATTAACAAAATTGCATAGTTGAAGTAATATTATACCTTTAAAAAAAACATTGCGGGATTGAAAAGCCTTTGCCCGAATTTGAAGGAAAGCAACTGAGTTTCTTTCATCCACACGATGAGAAAGGGTTGGTTGAGGTTGTGCAAAGAAGCCACGCAATCATTAAACCTTAACAGTAAACCTTTAAACAACCTAGTAATTGAAGAGTTAAAATAAACAAAGTGTTACAGACCCCGATGGATAAATGTGGTTGCAATGCAGCCATGGAGTGGCCGAGCAAAAACTCCATCAAACCAGTAACAATAAATAGACAGACACCCTCATTGATAGAAACATTGTTGGGGAGAGGAAACTCTCCTTGTTCTTTTTTCATGGGGAGAGGAGTGGATTTGAAGTCTGGATCCTCACAAGATTTGTAATATCATCACAATTGGCTATATACTGCAAGGTCCAATAGTAGAGTGCGACAAGGAGGATTGGAACTGTAACCTTGCCTAAATACCTGACTAGATGGACGATACATGTGTAGTAATCTCCCTGAGTGTTGTTCTCGGTGTATTGCAACGATAATACAGCCAAAGGGCTTTGCTCAAATGGTCTCAGGATCCCTAAAGGTGTCTCCTGGTATACGCAAGGTACGTGGGAGCTCCAATCCATAGTAGTGTTGTCTAATGCACAACCATACGAAAGGGCCCTTCCTATATACCGTCGAGTACGTGAAGTACCTTTCTATATACCTCAAGGGTACATGAAAATTCGTTCGATATACCAACGTGTACATGGAAGAACCGCATAGTCCCATGGATGCAGTGCATGCACATAATGACAGCTCCTATGCTTAAATACGTTGGAACACATCTCTAACCTATCATGCTTTTCTAATCAATTTTACCCTATGCTAGTGCGTTTATTTGATCTTGAACGGTTAGGTGGATGCATGAGATGAATATATGAACTAGTAAACCATGCAAAGACGAAGATGCAAATATTTCACTTTATCTTTTAGTATATGCCCTACCTAAGAGAATGGAAGAGGTTCAATTTTCTTTTAACACACAAAACAAATCCCAAAAATGAAATCGAACTACTATTTTTTCGTTCCAAACTCAACCAAAACAATGTATTCTACTTTTAATTGAAAAGAAAATTATGATCTCTAGTAATGAGTAGAAAAGATCACTAAAACTTTCACATAAAAGCCTTCAAATTCTCTTAATCAAATGCAAAGATGAAACTAAATGTAAATAATTTTTTGTTCTTTTTGTTATAACAAGAAGAAAATTTCAAAATGAACACTTGAGAGTGTAATACAACAAATAAAGAGTTCTTATCTATAAGATCTTTATGGATTTTTGAAAATTTTGGGTTAAAGGACAAGCACACAAAAACCTTTTACAACTAATGAAGAAGAAATGAAGAAATATCTTTTCTTTTCTTTCCTAAACAACAGAGATCATAGGTCTATCTAGAACCAATTATTTTCAATCATGCCAACTCTTTAATCAAAGACGACTACGGAGCTCTTAAAGACCAAACTCAATCATAATTTCTTGAGAAGAAAAACAAACCAAGAACACCAATACTTCCAAAACTCAAATGATCACAGTAACGATCAAAGCTATACCTTAAAAAATTGAAAGATGTATCTAAGCATCAAACATCAAGCTGGGATTCAAGATCTTACCCTGTACCACTTGTTATTGGGTTGCACCAGAGTGGTGTTTGTCTAGTACTGCACCATGTAAATAGTGACAGAGTGGTGGTGTCGCTCTCTACTAACTGACAATTGGTGGTGGCACTACGAGTTGCACAAGGGAAAAGAGCTGATCTGATCCTGAGGGCGAGCCTGAAAAGTCATCGAACCCGCTCGAAACAATCAGGACCAATAGGATCATTTTTCTGACGTTAGTGCAAGTGAACATGAGCATAATATAAGTGTGTAACATAGAATCATCCACATGAAAATGAAAAATCATTCAAGCACATTAGGGACACGATTTGATTATGGAGTTCACCAGATCTCCTGGCTACGTCTTCGGGCCTACTCCAAAATAGAGTGACCAATCCATTGCAAAGATGCACAAATACATAATATACATCATAATGGATTCACCTGTAGATTCTTCATCATCTGTTCATCTCTACCGCCGCACCATAACTGCCTCTAATGGGTCACATAAGTGCACAAGCTATGAGACTCAATCGAAGACTGCAGAAATCAAGCAAGCAAATGCCTGCCTCCTTTGTCTCGAGAAGTTGCCAAACTTGGACATGAAGATATTTTCCCAATGTAGCCAATCACACTCTTTCAACTGACTCTACGAGCCATGAACCTCGAGCGGATCAAAGACTTGCATAATGTTGCAAATCACACTCTTTCAACTGACTCTACGAGCCATGAACCTCGAGCTACGCCACACGATCTTTTGCAGGATAGTCTCAATAGACGACAATATGTTTGCATGACAAGTGCATCAATAAAACCAAAGTTACACTCTTACCAACCAATCCCTTCACCTTTGTCCTTCGAGATGAGAGTGTAGATGGTCGCTACTTGCCTTCAAATGCAAATTGAAATGTTTCCTCCTCGAACTGACTCTGCTTCTTTGTCTCCTATGTTGGATCACCTTCAGACATGATGGAGCCATGCTTGCTCTCTGAGCTGGAACTACAAGTTTGGAGCCTCTCCATGAGCTTCTCCAATGGAGACCCCCAATGGGGCCTCTCAGATGCTTGCTTCCTTTATGGGCTACATCTCTCCAAACTTGAGCTCCCTTCAAATGCACATGACAAGTGCTTAAATAGGAGAAGCTACTCTTGGTGGCATGATACATGTGATTCTCCAAATTGGGATTAGTTACAAATTGGTTTGGCTTTTAAGAACATAAACCAAAAATATGGTTCATGCCCACATGCCCACGGGTTTTCACATTTAGTTACTTACCCATAATGACATTTACAAAATCCAACAATAATCCATTACATAACAAAATCCCTTTTTTTAAATAGCATGTTGGTTTTTCAACCATAAATCAACTTGTTACAACTTCTTTACAAATATGACATGTTTGTTTTTTGTTACAACCATGCATTAACTTCATAACAACTCAAGGAATAAAATAAATGAGTAATATGTGAGTAATTTTTCCACTCACTTCAAATATTAATCATTTTACAATTTCTCACGAGTAAATGCATGAATGTCCTAAAACTCATTTCAAGCACAAATGCATGCATGCTAGTCATCATGCCACTTCATCATGCCATGTCACCATGCCACATCATCAGGCCATGTCATCATGCCACATCAGCATGCCATGTCATCATACCACATCATCATGCCATTCAGCATGCCATGTCAGCAGAATGCACTTTTACTACCACGTGGCAGCTTGAGGGAGTGCCACGTGGCACTTCAGCCAAAATTTTCCTTGTTGGGGCCAAACTTCAAAACGCAATATCTTTTGCATCCGGAGTCCGTTTGACACGCCGTTTACACCGTTGGAATCGGATTGACAAGATCTTAGACATGGTACTATTTTTGTTGCAATATGATTATTTTTAAAATTGGCCTTTTTAGATCCTCCCGGATCTAGAGCGGTAACTGCACTTTTTATATAGCCTAGGTGTGGTGGCCCAAAAAGATATTTGAAACACAAAAACACAAAGAAGAAGTAAGTTAGAGTCCAAAATATGAATCTAAATGTCGATTGGAAGGGATATGCTAGACTAACTTCCCAATCTTGGTACAAAGACTAACTTGCAAGGTCTATGAAATATCCCAATCTTGGGAGGGATATGCTAGCTCAAGGATCCTTTTCACAATGTACAGGGACTATTTATGTTTCAAACGTCATCTATGTTGAAGTATACTCCAAGGATCCTGGGAACCCTAGCATATGTAAACTAGATCTTTTGCTTGACTTTGTAGGTTTAGGAATGATATTGCAAAATTTAGAGGTCTCACAAGCAATATTGTCAACCAAGACTACACAACTATATCTAAAACAGGATCTCCCAAACAGTGCAATAAGGTCACGAATTATTAGACTTAGACATGAAGATTATTCATTATCATATTAAATAACAACATGAACTAAAAGGAAACAAATTCATTGGGAATAAGTGTGTCAAACTGTGCAATTTTGGAAACATGTAAAATTACATCAAAATCTAGATTAGGCAATGGAAATTCATATGAAACTGATACTTATGTCTTATGGAAGTTCAAGAATGACAACATAATTTCATCATAACAGAAATTACATCAGATATCGGCCAAGAGGCCACCCCAAAGAGTCTCATAGCTTGGCATCACTCAATACAACAACTAGCATTGAAAAGATCTAGAAGACTTCATGAATTTGAACTGATAGCTTCATAAAAATCTATTTATCCTTCGAATCGGCTCAAATGAATATCATAACCTGCAAAACATTATAATGGCTGCAACAAGCTCTTAGGAATAAACTAGATAACAGTTCTTTAAGCTCCCATAGGAAAATCTCTGCAATTATGAACTGGAAAAATGGGTGCAAAGAGTCACATCTCCCAATGAAGGCATGAGACACATCACCCAAGCCAAGAGTAGTTACTTAAGCTCTCAGAATCAAATTATCAAAGTGGAAAAAGATGTGATAAGGAGTTGATAGCCTTCTTTTATAGAAAACTATTGTGATTTTCCTCCAAGTTTGACTTGCCTCTTAGAATTTGAATTCACGAGGCCAATGAGGAAACTTGGCACATGTGGGACTCATCCAACTCACTAAGGAACCTTCCTTAGATGTAAACATGATTTTTACCTTTAGATACTCGCTTTTTGGTTGTTTCCATTCTTTATTTATGCTTTCATGTTTTTCTTGTCTTTTTGGCTTTGGCTACTTTTGCTTGTCTTTTTGCTTTTGCATGCCTTTCTAATTTTTGTTTTCTTTTGGCCACCTTCCTTATCCATTGATGGAAACTTCTCAAAAAGCCTCCCTTTTCCTTATGCACCACCCTGGGCTGCTTAGGCAATTTCCAACTCATCAAATATATTAGAAATATTAAATATCTCAAAAGTATAGTCCTCCTAATTTAATTAATTAATGACCTTTAAAAAAAATCAGTTCCCTCATTAACTAATAATTAATATTTTTCGCCGGGACCCATGGGGACTGAATGGTCTAGTGGTTTGACCATGGTGCTAACCAAAACTTGGGGACATTCCAACGATGGACTAGAGGACAACTATTTAATGTTATGGACTAGAGGATAACTTTCTTATCCTATTGTTTCTCTAGTTGAGAGAAAATATAGACTAAAGGTAGGGACATGATGGACTGGAGGACAACTATTTAATTCCATGGAGTAGAGGATAGCTTTCCTATTATATTATTTCTCTAGTTGAACACAAATATATACTAAAGGTAGGTACTTTCTACTCTACAACTTCCCTTATTTGATTGGAATATTATTTTGCATTGGATTTTTTTCTCTTTCATTTCAAATTTTACATAATAATTAAATCGAGTGATTGATTTTGGATGATATATAGTTCAACCAGAATGATATTTTATTAAATAAATATCTCATTTGAATATTTATATAGGTAATTTGAGTTAGGTGTCTATTATAATTTTTTAATTATTATTATTATGAACATTCTTATTATAGAATTTCATTTAACTCAAATGTATGAGAGATGGAAAATGTTAATTGTTTAATTATTATAATGTTGATTTAAAAAAGTTTAACGATTAAAGATTGGAAATTTAAAATTGTAATTTTATTAAAACTAGCATAGATCGACCTTAAACTCAGATCTATCAAGCACCGAGAGGGATAAAATGTCTTGAGGTGTAATTTGTTTTTTTAATCTTAAATTTTTTACACATACAGAAAAAATTGACACCTCAAGAAATTTGATCCATCTCCGTGCTTGATAGATCCGTGTTTAAGATTGATCTAAGCTTTTTATTTTTATTTTATTTTATGAGCCTAAGAAAATTTTATTTGGTTTTCAATTTTTATTTTATGAACCAACTTTTTATTTGTTTTTTATTTTATTTTATTTTTATGAGCCAACAATAAATTTTTTAATTGTTATTTTTATATTTGGTAGCATAAAGTTAGTAGTGTGACAACATCTCCTCCGCACTGGGTTGTAAAGCACCTCACTACTCACGATGCAATAAATGATTCAAAAATTTGCAACTTCATCAATATTTGTTTTTCAATGTGGTCCAGAACCTCAAAGAGGGGTTGCTATGTCTAGAAGAAGAATTCCCAAGGGGACCACCCAAATGGGCCTCACCCTGTCGGCTGTTATTACGAAGCCTAACTCGGTGGGGACATCAAGTGAGGCCCTTATATATCTATGCATAACCACCCAAGGATTTGACCCCAAGACCTTCTACTTACAATTTATAGCTCTAAACCACTTGAGCTAACCCATAAAGCTTGTAACTTCATCAAGATACAATCAAAATAACATCTTTTCATATAAAGAATAGTAAAACAATTAGTCATATAACTACATAATTACATCAACATTCGTTCGTTACCTTTAGAAAACAATTCTATGCTTCAAAATTATTTATCTTGTTGTGGAATGGAATTTCACCATAAATATATGCCTTTTTATGCCATGACAAAAAAAAAATGTAAATACCTTATTGATAAAAAGTTGTGACATGATCTAGAAATATACCATAGTTATAAAAGATGTTAGTGTAATAGTGAGACTTCATTACCTTAAAAAAACAATTCTATGCTTCAAAATTATTTATCTTGTTGTTGAATGGAATTTCACCATAAATATATGCCTTTTTATGCCATGACAAAAAAATGTAAATACCTTATTAATAAAAAGTTGTGACATGATCTAGAAATATACCATATTGTTGCAGCTGCAACAATTTCCCAAATTTTTTAAAAATTTTGTACCCTCCTTTTAAATCTTGTATTGCCTAGATTCGTTTGGATTGATGAACTATGTTGTCTTCTGCTACGAATTTGGATCATGAGGTTGAATTGGGGTTAATTGTTTGCCATTTTTGGGAGTTTGAATGACTATTTTTTGTTGGACTTGAACTTGAAATTTTGTTTTTCGCTGTCGGAAGTCATTTGAACTACAAATCGAGGTCGTAGTTCTCTACGCAGCCGCTATTGCGGAGATTAAGCAATGAACGTTCTGATGCCCAATTTTATTTTCGCCGATGCACCTTTACCTGTTTGTTTTCTTTGGACTATCGGCATTTTTTTATTTTATCACGATCGAAGCATCAGCCTTCTATATCGCCGCCATTTCGGAGGATAGATAAAGAATGGGTTGATCGTTAGTTTCTCTTTCGTTGATTACATGACTTTATTGTTTCAAACTTTTGCTTGTGATGATCTTTTCGTTTCGCCATCGGAGCGGTTTATGACTTTGATCAAAATCCATAGGCTATTTGATTCTCGCAATTGTGGCTCTGGAGCGGACTAACCATCCAACATGGTTTGTTCTGATTTTCACCGATGGTTTGATTTTTGCCTTTGTTTTCTATTATTGCAGAACCCTTAGGTTGTATGGCTCACGTCGTTGCGGCTGCACAGTACGCTATCTCTCTGATGGTTAGTTGGTCCATGTCCTGACATGATACGGTTTAGTCCTCCGAGCCTCCGATCGTCGATATTCTCGGGTGGTCACATAGCCTTTAGTTTGGTCATCGCCTACCATTGTGGCTTCTCTTTGAACTGATTGTTCGATCCTATAGCTGTTCCGCTTGCCGATGGTTTGTTTTGGTTTTCGTCGATATGTTTTATTTTCCGTGGAAGCCGTAGTTCTTTTGTCTTCCACCATTGCATCTCCATAGTGAACTAACCACCCAACGTTTATGTCGTTCCGTTCGCCGACAAGGATATTTTTTCGCCCGATGCTATAGTATTTAGTCTTTTCGACGCCGATAGACTTAGTAGTCTCGCGGAACTCGTTGTCTGTCTGATGCCCGCCGTTGTGGTTGTGAATAAGACTATCCTGCCAGTGCTTTGGTGGTTTTTTCCCACCTGTTCTGTGTGTGTTTTTACCCTATCTTATGGGCAGTGGAGGTTTCAAATTATTTTATTATTTTAAGGTTTTCGCGACGAGAGCACAGTACAGGGCCTCATTTTGATGATTAGTTTTATTGTTAGTATGGTTTACGTTTGTAGAAAAGATGCAGTCTGAATTAATGATGAATTTTTGTTTTAACTATAGACGGACTTAGAAGATTCTTCAAACCTCAATTTGATGATTACTGCTACAAAGAAGACATAGCTGAAGGACAAAGCAGAAGGGAGTTGGCTGAAGAAAGAAAAAGTAAGAAGCAGAGGTGTTACTAAAAAAGAAGAGAGTGAAGATCTGAGAACAACAGGATTTTAAAAGGACCAATGGATTACTAAGCAGAATTGATAGCAGCAGAGGACTGGGCTTGGAAATGGCTCATCAGTTACCAATCCAATCCCTTTTTATAAAGTACTTGTAAATCTTAATCTAAAATGTAACGTATTGTACAAATCATGAGCACTCACAAAGGACAAAATTGTAAGTTTAAATGGCTGGGGGAACCCTAAAGGTCACCTGGGGGGGCAACCCAAAGGTTTTGTTGTTTGTATAAATATAGGAGAATTAGAGGGAATAGGGGACTTTTTCCCAGACAGATTTATGAGAATATGATGTAAGAAGAACTATTTCCTTTTGCATAAAGAAATTACAAGTTTCCTGTTGGAGAAAGCTTTGTGGAATTTTTCAAATGCTGTGCCATGGATTTGCTGAATGTGAACTATTTCGTTTTCAGTCTTGTGTCCATGAACTGTGAGATCGTTCTAACTCTTTGAACCTATGTTCTTGTATGAATGCTCTCTAGTTTATTCTATGAATTTTCCACTATGAGTAATGAATGTTGTTCATAAACAATTGGCTATCTGGTTGTTCAAGTATCTTTAAATGTTCATGTGTTTTGAAAGAAGTATCATCTATCTATGATTTTTCTTAATGCATTTGCAAAACACATTACTCATTAATGAATGATAATATTGCTCCCTAGGGATAGGTTAGATAGTTAGTTTTAGTTGTCTTGTTGTGTGTGATTTAGATGCGAGAGAGTTTAAGACGAGAAGTAAGAACCTGCGCATCACATTGTGATCGCTCCTCGTATTCTCTATCAATATACATTCTTAGATAGGCACTTGCATCTCATACTTTAATATAAATACTAAAACATACACAGTGGACCATGCCGCAACCGATAAAACCTTTTTATTTTGTTACTTGACCTACGATAGCCGAACCATAAACTGGATGGATTCCCCATACCAAACAGTAACGGGCTAGTTGGGAACGTTTACTAGGGAGAGTCCCTTGCTGTTGTTGCCTACGATTTTCCAGGCATCAACAGTTTTGGAGCTAGAAGGAGAGTAGCCAGTGCATGGCTGGCCGAGGAAACCCATTTCCTCGAAATTACTCAACCGATAACAGTTCTGAGAGCAGTTTGTATTCCAATCCAATTCCTGAAGAGAAGGGTAAAAAGCATTTGCATTCTGTCAATAATGAAGTAGTGAATGATTTGAGAAGACCTACTATAGCATATGTAAAGAAGATTGGAGGATTATCGATTATTCATGTCTTACCCAGAAGAGAATATTGAAAGAAAGACCACCCTATATTGGAAGACGCAGTGTTGGTTGGAGATTTTGAAGAACTTGTAGAAACAGCCTTACAGGAAGTTTTTCAACCTTGGAATCAGTTGGGCCCAGCTACACCCTATTGTTCACCCGTTCATACTCATATTCATTCACCACCTCATTCTCCACCAAGACTCATGGCAGACGTAAATGCAAATCAGCCACCCAACCCACCACCTGCTTGGAAGGCTAGGCCACCTCTAAACCTAGCACCTCCTTTGCATGACTTACCTCAAGCTTTTGAGAAAATGTTGCTAAAATTTGACCCAAGTGAGAAGATTTTAGTAGATGATCATTTGCAAAGTTTCTACTTGGCCATAGAAGGATTAAGGGATGGAGATCACGAAGATGTAGTCTGCAGACTGTTTCCGCATACCTTGAAAGGAGCGGCAGCTTCATGGTATTTTGCTCTGCCTGCAAAATCAATCATAGACTGGGATACTTTTGAAAGAATATTAAAAAATAAATATGTCGCCCAAAAAACTCATGTATCTCTAATGAAAGGACTGTGCACTTTAAAGAAAGAAAGAAAATAAAAAGTGCATAGTTTTACCCAAAGGTTTGTTGCTTATCTTAAGAATTTTTCTGCAGCTGATAAGCCCTCTAATAAAGTAATGATTGAGTATTATACTTCAGCTCTAGGGCCTGATTTGGCCATGTTTTCCAAGATGTTAGTCAAACCTAATTTATCAGATACTTATGAAGAAGCTGAGAGAGTCGAAGCTGAAAAGGAAAGCATAGAAGATTATCCTGAGCCTAAGGAGGAGCAGTCACATGACCTTGAAGGAATGTTGAGAATGATGCAGAACCTATCTAACAGGGTGATAGATTTGGAAAAAGAGAAGGAAGCTCAGAAAGCATATAAGCCTTACTACAAAGTGAGAGAGGATAACAATCAGTCTAAACCTCCTCCACACAGTCCTACATCAATGAACTTAACGGAGGTAGGTATGGATAACTTTTGCACCTTTCATCAACAACCCCATTTTGAAAAAAATTGTCCTCAATGGATAAATTCAATGACATTAGTTATAAATCAGTTGTTGGACTCTAAACTAATAGAGGATAATGATGACGAAGAAAAGGGTAACAAATCAACAAAAAAACAAGAGGATGATTCCATGGTTTTATGGGACTGTGTCTCAATGTTTGATACCGAAGAGGAAAGTGATCTGAAACATGAGGATATATCCTAAACAAATGTGACAACTAGAAGTCAAGGTTTGATAAAAGAAGACAGGTCAGTACTCCCTAAAATTAAGAGACTTCAGCAGAATGTAAAGAAATTTCAGAAAAGCACCACAGGTGATAAAATACCTGAATTCACCATCACGAGTCAAAATCCAAAGCAAATCAACATGCATGTTAAGCCTGTTAAAGAGAAGATTGATAATGCAAAAATGGATCTCAAAGAACATAAGATGGAGTATAATATTCTGGAAGATATTAAAAGGGATAAAGCAAATATCTCACTGTTTGAAATGTGCAATGTGCCTCAGCAAAAAGAAAAATTATTAAAATCACTTGAAATATCAGAGGAAAAGCTTCCCACTGACAACCAACCGGAAGAAGAAGAAATTGGTGAAGCAAGTGTGGGAGGTAAGTCTAAATACAAAACCCCACCATTTCTATTAACCTTTGAAATTTTCAACCATAACGTGCACAATTGTTTAGTAGACTCAGGGGCATCTATCAATGTTATGCCTCTTTCAGTCTGCAAAAAGATAAATGGACAACCTAAACCATCTACATGGCAGGTTATTCAATTAGACAGAACAAATGTGAAGGTAATTAGGGAAATGGAGGATGTTCCGATTCGATTATCTTCAAATGAAAAGGTATGTCAGTTCATCGATATTGTAGTAGCAAACATACTTGAGGCTTATGGACTTGTTTTGAGTCAGGATTGGTCAGCAAAGTTAAATGGATATTTTGCATCAGATTGGTCGCATCTTTGGTTGTCTTATAAAGGAAGTCCCAATCAAATTAAAGTATTAAGAGAGCCCCACGTGAATCACAATGTTACTCAGTTGGAGGGTAAGAATGAACCAGTGAATTCTGTATTGGGGAATTACTTCATTGAACTAGAACTAGGAAACTGCCCAGTGAAAGAAGCTAGCAGTACATCAGACACCCAGCCCGATCTCCTTCGATTTTCATAGGCTGATGAGATTGATTGTAAAATAGTTGTTTTAGTTTCATATATAGTTTTTTCAAGACCAGTAGATGTAATTTTTTATAATGGTTAGGTCTTTTTCATTTTGTAGTCAAGCCTAGCTCCTTAACTTACGGATTGCCAGATTTATAGGGGTGGGCAGAGGACTGACCAGTTAGTGGTTTAGTTCTCAAACTTTATTTTTCTTGATTTTTATTTCTTGGTTATCTTGTACATAAATAAATTGTTTTGGTTGTTTATGTTTGATTTATTTTATTTTGGTTTGTTTTTAGTTAGATTTCGATTGATTTCAATAAAAGAAGCAAACTTTTGGTTGCATGGAGAGCATTAGAATTCTAGATTAACTCAAGTCCTTGAGTATAAGACTATGCACTATTGTTTTATCTGAAAGAATTTATTCTAGTTTAGGAGTTTTTCCTAAATGGCTATGAAGACATTGAAGTCCTACTTAATCCTTGTAAAATAACTCAGGATCAAAAGGTCCGGAATACTATTTCGAGGCTTCACCCATCTCACATTTAAAAATGTCTTAGGGGGTGACAGCAAAATACACATGGAAAGGAAGCAAGGTAAACAGTATATTATATATAAATGATCCCATGCCAAGAATTGAAAGCCAAAAGGCAATAAGAGTCAAAACTCCTTAGAAAGCAATATGTATCAAAGCAAAATACAGAATCATATGAGTATTAAATTGCCAAAAGTTCTTCTTCGTCCGTGAGCTGAAAAATTAAATACATCTCTCACACAAAAGGACACTATGGATAGAGGATCCTGAATAAAAATTCAGAAAGTAAGGCATGCAGGAGGACTCAAATAAAAGGACAAAAGTCTAAAAGCACAAAAAGTGCAAAATGGCATGGGAATGAGGAACAAATGAATATTTATGTTTGCCATATGTTACAATCCTGTGGTGTCCAAGCTGGAAGCTACCTTAAGATAGAGGTAATAAATGAAACTCATATTCCTGGCCTCAAAAGAGTTATCTTGACTTTGAAATCCTGGTTTCCATTTTCCTAATTGGACTATCATCAATGATTAAAAGTATATTTGCCATTTGGAAAATCCAGACATCTAGAAGAATTCAACATGTTGGTTTTATTGTTAAACAGTCTGTTACTTAAGGAAGAAATTGTCCAGAGATTTAGGTTCACCAGGTAGTTGCCAATTGTTGCAGCTGCAACAATTTCCCAAATTTTTTAAAAATTTTGGACCCTCCTTTTAAATCTTGTATTGCCTGGATTTGTTTGGATTGATGAACTATGTTGTCTTCTGCTATGAATTTGAATCATGAGGTTGAATTGGGGTTAATTGTTTGACATTTTCGGGAGTTTGAATGACTATTTTTTGTTGGACTTGAACTTGAAATTTTGTTTTTCGCTGTCGGAAGTCATTTGAACTGTAAATCGAGTCGTAGTTCTCTACGCAGCCGCTATTGTGGAGATTAAGCAATGAACGTTTCGATACCCAGTTTTATTTTTGCCGATGCACCTTTACATGTTTGTTTTCTTTGGACTATCGACATTTTTTTATTTTATCACGATTGGAGCATCATCCTTCTATATCGTCGTTGTTTCGGAGGACAGATAAAGAATGGGTCGATGGTTAGTTTTTCTTTCGCCAATTAAGAGGCTTTATTGTTTCAAACTTTTGCTTGCGATGATCTTTTCTTTTCACCCTCGGAGCGGTTTATGACTTTGATCGAAAGCCGTAGTCTATTTGATTCCCACAATTGCGGCTACGGAGCGGACTAACCATCCGACATGGTTTGTTCTGATTTTCACCAATGGTTTGATTTTCGCCTTTGTTTTCTATTATTGCGGAACCCTTAGGTTGTATGGCTCATGTCGTTGCAGCTGTGCAGTACGCTATCTCTCTGATGGTTAGTTGGTCCATGTGCCGATGCGATATGTTTTAGTCCTTCGAGCCTCTGATCGCCGATGTTCTCGGGTGGTCATGGAGTCTTTAGTTTGTTCATCACCCGTCATTGCGGCTTCTCTTTGAACTGATAATCCAATCCTATAGTTGTTCCGCTCGCTGATGGTTTGTTTTTGTTTTCGCCGATATGTTTTATTTGTCACAGAAGCCGTAGTTCTTTTGTCTTCCATCATTGTGGCTCCATAGTGAACTAACCACCTGACGTTTATGTCATTCCGTTCGTCAACGAGGAGATTTTTCCGCCCAATGCTATAGTATTTAGTCTTTTCGACACCGATAGACTTAGTAGTCTTGCGGAACTCGTTGTTTGTCTGAAGCCCGTCGTTGCGACTGTGAATAAGACTATCCTGCCGAAGCTTTAGTGGTTTTTCCCGTCGATGAGGGTTTTTTCCCACCTGTTCTGTGTGTGTTTTTACCCTATCTTATGGGCGGTGGAGGTTTTAGATTCTTTTATTATTTTAAGGTTTTTGTGATGAGAGCACAGTACAGGGCCTCATTTTGATGATCATTTTTATTGTTAGTCTGGTTTACGTTTGTCGAAAAGATGCAGTCTGAATTAATGATGAATTTTTGTTTTAACTACAGACGGACTTAGAAGATTCTTCAGACCTCAGTTTGATGATTACTGTTGCAAAGAAGACATAGCTAAAGGACAAAGCAGAAGGGAGTTGGCTGAAGAAAGAAAAAGTAAGAAGGAGAGTTGTTGCTAAAAAAGAAGAGAGTGAAGATCTGAGAACAACAGGATTTTAAAAGGACCAATGGATTACTAAGCAGAATTGATAACATCAGAGGATCGGGCTTGGAAATGGCTCATCAGTTACCAAGCCGGTCCCTTTTTACAAAGTGCTTGTAAATATTAATCTAAAATGTAACATATTGTACGAATCATGAACACTCACAAAGGACAAAATTGTAAGATTAAACGGTTGGGGGAACCCCAAAGGTCACCTAGGGGGGCAACCCAAAGGTTTTGTTGTTTGTATAAATATAGGAGAATTAGAGGGAATAGGGGACTTTTTCCCAAACAGATTTGTGAGAATCCGATGTAAGAAGAACTATTTCCTTTTGCATAAAGAAATTACAAGTTTCCTGCTAGAGAAAGCTTTGTGGAATTTTTCAAATGTTGTTCCATGGATTTGTTGAATGTGAACTATTTCGTTTTTAGTCTTGTGTCCATGAACTGTGAGATCATTCTAACTCTTTGAACCTATGTTCTTGTATGAATGCTCTCTAGTTTATTCTATGAATTTTCCACTATCAGTAATGAATGTTGTTCATAAACAATTGGCTATCTGGTTGTTCAAATATCTTTAAATGTTCATGTGTTTTGAAAGAAGTATCAGCTATCTGTGAATTTTTCTTAATGCATGCACAAAACACATTACTCATTAATGAATGATAATCTTGCTCCCTAGGGATAGGTTAGATAGTTAGTTTTAGTTTTCTTGATGTGTGTGATTTAGATGCGAGAGAGTTTAAGACAAGAGGTAAGAATCTGCGCATCACATTGTGACCACTCCTCGTATTCTCTATCAATCTACATTCTTAGATAGGCACTTGCATCTCATACTTTAATATAAAAACTAAAACATACACGGTGGACCAGGCCGCAATCGGTAAAACCTTTTTATTTTGTTACTTGACCTACGGTAGTCGGACTGTAAACCAGACGGATTCCCCATACCAAACAGTAACGGGCTAGTTGGGAAAGTTTACTAGGGAGAATCCCTTGCTGTTGTTGCTTGCGATTTTCCAAGCATCAACACATAGTTATAAAAGATGTTAGTGTAATAGTGAGAAAGGATATAACATAACTTGCACTTTAAATTTTAGCATTAAAGTTGACAAAGTTATTGATATAAGTAATGATTTAATGTTTTGTAAATGACAAAGTTATTATGTCTTTCAACATCTAGTATTTGGTGAGATGTATTAATCCCATTGTATTAAAAATAATTTTTTCACTCTGTAATATTTTCATATAGTTATATTTTTGTTTATTTATTTTGAATTTAAAAATAATAATTATTGATGTTTTTATTGGTTGACAGGGATGATATCATTCTAGAAATATGTTGCCCACCCCTTGGCGGCTGATTGATGTAAGGCTCCTCCATTGTTAATTAATTGCTCTGTAAGTTGCAGACTTGAAATTTGTAGGTTTCTATGATGGATTTTCCAAGCAAGGAGATATTTGATAGGTGGTTGCAAATGGAGTTTAGGTGGCTGCAAATTGCCATAATGATCTAATTCTTATTATGATGAAACTGTTACGATGGACTCTATCCCGCTTCATATCGCTCTATTATGGGAGCTACTGCTAGGTAACCTACGTAAAAAGGCATGGTTCAGTGAGGATAAATACATTAATTTGCCAGAATGAAGAGTATGACCATCTCACCCATCAAAACGATATTCTAACCCAGGAAAAAATTTCCCAATGGACAATGTTGTTGAAATATGGACCAACCTACCTTCCCACCTAAAACTTTCATAATATAATCACCTGGGATAGCATTGGACGTATTCAGTACCCCTTACCCAATACGCACTACCCATTCGGTGTGTCTACCCAGTCCCCTTTCCCCAGTTCGTTCAAGCCACACCTACCCACAATGGGAAACATACACACAAGCGGGTGGATGAAAACATGATTTTTACTTTCCCACTGTGTGAACCCCTTTGTAAACCCCGCCATTCCCATAGCTTTGTGTGAACCGTGTCATTCCCATTTCCATGGGCATTTTATATTTTTGTAATTTTACCAAAAAGTAATGCAAGACCACTATGCATACTTATATTCTAATCCATGCCAAGCCAATGTGTATGCACCATTGAACTAGCAAGCACTCTACTATCTATCTACCAAGCACTCAACATTCTTTTGTGTTACTTATTTTATGATAAAAATGCTCTACACTTTTATTCACTAATAGATTGGATTCTTGAATTCATATAGGATAATAGTGATACAAATAACCACAAAGACAGAAGATGCAAGTCAATCTAGTTTAATGGGAGATTTGAGAAAGATGACTAGTTAGTTTTGAATTTGCTAATGCGGTTACGGGTATTCAAGCTTCTTCTTTTTAGAATCCAAACACATAGCTTGGTTGAAACGGAAGGAATTACATCAATATTATGAAAAATATAATAGCAATAATCAACACAATCATTCCAGAGACCTCGTGTCTAAGTTGCATATGCTAAGGCATTTTTTATCTCAAATTAACACTCACTGTTGTCAAGAGATCACATAACAGTTCTGGTGCAAATCCACTATCTTTAAGCTCATCAAAGCCAATTCTCCAATTATGGTTGTTTGCACACTAAACAATATATCAACAACTGAAGGTAAAATATGTAATAAATATGCACCAACTCATTTGAGCATATCTTTGCATTGTTGGATCTCTACGCACCACCTCTGCATGCCATTACTAGTAGAAGAGATGGATTACACTTCCAAATGGGATGAAAGGTTTAATTATATGAACCCAAGACATATAGTTGATGAACATAGACCTGAAGGTTTATATCTTGGAGCAAAAGGTATTCCCAAGTTTGTTTTACCCAAGAAGTTTTGACTTCATATTGTGGTGTTCGTTGTGTCAAGAATTACAAAGAATAAGCACTCCATAGAAGCTCTCTCCATCCTGAAAGAGGTTCTTCCAGATTCGTTTGACAAGAACGTTATCAAAATGCAAATTGTCCAATTGATTGCTAATTTATGTAGCCAAAACAATGGCAACTCAAAAATCTGAATGTTATAACAATGTCAATACATAGTGGCAAAGAGGTTGAGTATTTGTGTTGTGTAAGCTTGTGTTTCTCTGGAAAAAAGCGTTAAGTGAACCCTATCATTGGGTACAACAGAGGAGGCAATGTTTTGTTACTCTATCCTTCGAAGTATCAAACAAAGCATAATATGTCATTCCTGCATGTAGATGCACGCATGGATGCAAAGTTAGGAGGTAAAACACATATCATTATGCAAGCAGGTTGAACTTAAATGCTATTTCATTAAAAATGATGTTAATATCTACTTGGGTGGTGTTACTCTAAGTCAATCAAGAGTTGAATTAGGTATAGGTTTAGGGTTACTCGACCTTGCTTTACCTAAACCTAACACCACCACCCATAAAATATATAAAAAGATGGTGCAGCAGCAGGATAACAGTTTGGTAATTCCAGTTATTCATAATCTCGCCCAATAGAAGGAGGGTAAACCCATAAGATAAAGTTTTCTTTATTGCTTTCATCTTCATTAATTCGTCATGCATCATTTGCTTGCATGTTTAACATGGTTTTTTGACAGCATAGTAACCTTTTAAAGCTCATTGAGGAAGGCAAAAGATGAAGGTCTCCGAGCTTGATTCTTTCACCAAGATGATTTTAGTTTCCCGTGTGTTTCCATTGATTTTTACTATCGTGTTTGAATTAATTAGTGATGGCTTTTGCAGAAAAATAAAAATTGATCCCCACCAACTATGATTCGGTCAAACTCATCTCATTTTTGCTTGCTTGGATTGTGTTGTCAATCTCGTAAACACCCTCATGATCTTTGGGTTGAATTTTGCTCCAGGTCTTCGGAGGGACTTAAAAAAACATGTCAATCTGAGCAATATAAACCTTTTTCACAGGCATTTTTATTATTTCGTTCTTCATATTCTTTATATTTTTTGTGCTTTAACGTTTCTTTTAGCAATCATCATTTTCTCATTATGCCCTTGGACATATAGTATTATGTGAGATGTATTAATCCCATTGTATTGAAAATCAAATTTTCACTCTTTAATGTTTTCATATAGTTATATTTTTGTTTATTTATTTTCATTTTTTTTAAATAATTATTGATGTTTTTATTGGTTGAAAGGGAAAATGTCATTCTAGAAATTTGTTGCCCATCCTCCTGCAGTTGGATGACGTAAGGTTCCTGCCATTGTTAATTAATTGATCTGTAAGTTGCAGACCTTAAATTTGTAGGTTTCTAGGATGGATTTTCCAAGCCAGGAGATATTTGACAAGTGGCTGCAAATGTAGTTTAGGTGGCTGCAAATTGTGATAATTGTCCAAATCTTATTCTGATGAAACTGGTATGGTGGACTCTATCTCTCTTCAACTCGCTCTATTCTGGGAGTTATTGCTAGGTAAACTACGTAAAAAGATATGGTTCAGTGAGGAAAAAATAAAATAATTTTCTAGATGAGGAGTATGGCCATCTCACCCATCAAAACGATATTCTGATGTCCAATAGAGAATGTTGTTGAAATATGGACCAACCAGCCTTCCCACCTAACACTTGCACTGTATACTCACCCCAGATAACACTGGACGTATTCAGTACTCATTACCCAATACACATTACCCATTCAGTTTGCCTACCCACTCCCCTTTCCCCAGTTTGTTAAAGTCGCACCTGCCCACAACAGGAAACACACACACAAGCGGGGAGATGAAGACATGATTTTTACTTTCCCACTGTCTGAACCTTGCCATTCCCACTACTTTGTGTGTGATGATCATAGCTACAAGGAATCATTTGTAATAATTGAATTCAACGGTGGTGGGTGTGCCACAAATAGAATTTTATAGCCATCAGGTGGTTGTTATGTCCCCGCAAGGTACTATATAGTGATCGCACAAGGCGATTAACCGATTTCGTACATATAACAAATATTTTTGTTGAAGTGTTACACATATTTCTCATCAAAACCATGTTGCAAGATATAAATCTCAGTATTTGCCTTGAATTCCTCAAAGGTTCAAGTTGGAAATGAGCAAAGATGAACAATTTCATAGTTTTGGCCACCACCGCACTTTACCAGTGCAGAAGATGCAGTGCCCATCTCAGCAACGCTTCTTTTCTATCTACAAAAATCATTGTCACCACCTGCTTCCCATTTACAAGGTGCAGTGCCCTCTTAGTACCACCTTTTCTCCTTGAACAGGGTGCGGTGCTTGACTTATGAAGGAAAAAAAGGAAGTTTCGAGAGGCTTCTCAAAGATAGCCTTCATGGAGCCTCATCCCTATGATTCAAGATAGCTGGAGCTCTAGATCCCCCATCCGAGGATCATCCCTCCAACTCTCCCATATAATCCTCAACTTATCCTATCCTCTCATGCCTTTATATACTAGCTCACTCCTCGTGGGTAAGGAGAGGAAGAATGTATTATTATATCCAAATTATGGCCAAATTTAGCCAGACTCTTGTGCAGGAAAGTTAGAGGCTTTGAGGCAAGGTTTAATTGAGAATGTCTTTCAACGGCAAGGAATAGGTTGTATACTCTCCTTCTTGTTATCTTAATAAAAATATAGTTTCTTTCACATAAGCATTTGTATGTATGATTGTCATGTTGTGTTTATTGTTTAACTCCTTGTTCTTTTACATAGGATCATAAGCTATCTTGTTATTCTTACTTGGTTTGTGTTTTGTTGTGTCTCTTGCAGGTTATCCGCATAGATCAAACACTTCAAGGATCAAACCTTTGCAGCATGTGGAAGGTAAGAAGAGCAATTAATTCAAGATGTTTATTCAATTCTAGGGAAAATTTCTTTAGCTTGTAGTTGTTTTGTTTTAGTATTGAGTGTTTCAATCTAGGGAAATAACCTCTGTCAGCACTTGCTGAGAATTTCTTGTAACAAAAGTGGCGAGCATACTGAGGATAGATCAGATTCTTGGTTTTGGTTTTTCTTCAATTTTAAATTTTAGTTCATAAATCAGATCTGCTTATGAATTAGTGAGATTTGGTTTGAAATTGTTAAACATGCCTTTATTTGCCTTTAATGCTTCAAATTCCTGCCTTTATATGTTATCTGGATCTAGTGTATAAGCTCTAACACTTTTCTTTTTTCGCCTCTTTATGATTTCAAAATATTTTTGGACCACCGCACCTGGGAAAAGTAAAAGGAGCGGCCACTGCACCTTCCCTTGAGGTAACTAGCGGTGCCACCACAGAATTCTAGTGTACAAGCAGTGGTGCCACTGCTCTATACATGTTTACAAAGCACGATGCTTAGCCTGTAAAGCTCTGCACTGAGTTGTCAAAGCGCAGTGCAAGCTAGGTTTTTCAATCCCTTTTTTATTTTTGAAATATTGTATATGAAATTTGGTTTCTGAGTGTTTTTGGCTTTACTGTTGATAGTTGCAATCCTTAAACAAGATCTAGAAAAAGTATGTAGGATTGATTTGTTTATATTTTCAAGAGTTAGGGTTGATTTTGGCCTTTGCGGCTTCTTGTTCATTTGTCTTTGGTTTGAAAGAGAAAGTATTTGAAAAGAATTTATCTGGTTAGATCTCTGAATTTTGTTTGAATCAACAGAAAACGAAAGTAGTTTTGCTTTTGTTTTTCTTCATAGGTTGTAAAAATATTGCTGTCATACTTGTTATTGAAAAAATTGAGAGAAAATTGATCATAGATCTTAGCATAAGAATAGACTTTTGATTACTTGATTAGTCTCAACAACTTTCAGGTATTCACGGTGTGTTTCGTCTTGTATGTTTTCTTCTCAACAAAAACAACAAAATATTTTTGCTTTTGAATCTTTGTTTCATTTTGAATAATTGGAAAGTTTTGTGTGCAAAGTAGTAATAGTATATTTTCTTTCAAAAGAGATCTCATTCTTTTTATTGTCAAGGTTTGCATTAGAAATATTTGCATACTTGCAATAGGAATGAAACATTTAGTTTGATCTTCTGTGTTTGGAATCTATTTGTGTGTTGGAAAAAGAAGAACCGAACCTTTATCCCTCCTTTAAGTAGGGCATACCCAAAAAAGTTAAAGTGAAAGACTTGGATGTGCATACCTACATTGTTTTACATTTCAGTACTCACCTCATGCATTCACTTAACCATACAAGATAAAATTAAGCGTTACTCTAGGTTAAAAATTTTAATAAGGTGTGATAAGTTAGAAGACGTGTCCTTGCGTCTATAAATGTAGGAGTTTTCGTTCATTGCCTACACTGCATCTTGGGTATCGTGTGTTTCTTCCACGTACTTGTTGGTATATCGAACAACCCTTCACGTACCCTTGCGGTATATCGAAAGGTACTTCACGTACTCGATAGTATATAAGAAGGCCCCTTTCGAACGATTGTGCATTAGACAACACTACTTCAAGGTTAAGCTCCCATGTACCTGGTGTATATTGGGAGACACTTGTAGGGATCCTTTTACCAACTGAGCATAGCCCTTTGACTGTCTTATCACTGCAATGCACCAAGAACAACACTTAGGGAGATTTCTATGCATGTGTCGTCCAGGTAGTATGGTATTCAGGAAAGGGTATGGTCCCAATCCTCCTTGTCACGTTTTAATATTGGACCCTGCAGTATATCATGAGTTGTGGTGATTTGATAATCCTATGAGGATCCAGACTGTCAATCCACTCCTGTTGCAATTTTGATTGTTGCTTTAGTGCGAGTAGTGTTTGTCTTTCTTGATTAGCTTAGAGGTTTTTGTTGAGATCAGTTTGATCTATTCAAACTATTTGATTTCCCTTAGATACAGTCCTATCATATACAACGATTAACACTGGAATATCCTTTACATCCTACGACTCATCCTCCCATGGAGCGAGAGATGGACAAAAATTCTTAAACAGGTAGCGTATGCATGCCTGAATTGGAAAGAGTTTTAGTTACAAAAGAGGGAGGTGAATTCTCCCCTCCTGCCAATATTCCCATTATTGATTACTTAGTTACCAGTACCACCTATAGCAGAACAACCCTCCTCTCGAAATACATCTTTTTCCATCCAAAATCCTTCAGGAGCAAGGCTCAATCAGTTCCATCATGATGATATGGTTGCTCCCATATTTGGGTCAAATGATCCATTTTTGGAAACCGACTTAGGACAATTTATCTCGAAATTCGGTTCTACTAGTGCCGCAAATGTTTCTTCTATGGAGATAACTCCAAACCCTAGAATTCCTTTACCCTATCTCCTACCAAGTGATATTCTAGGTATATCTTTAAATATTCCTTCTAGTTCAATTCTATCTAATGCTCTACCCGCTCCAATGATCACTAGACTCAACAATCCTGCGAGAGCACAGTCTACTCCAAATCTCATGCCAAACCCTTCATTGAGAAGTGCTCCTATGCCTTCCATGGGTTTGTCTAATCCTGGTATTCGTTGTTTACCCCCCACATCCCATGCAGTTGGAGGACCTTATGTAGTTGTTCTGCATAATGTTTCAAACCCTACTCCTCCAGCCTTAGGATCTGGTGGACCTATTGGTTATGTCCTATTGGTATGGTTTCGCAACCACCCACGTCTGCTTGGGTCCCACCTCAATATCCCAACATTGGTAACCAATACCTTAGCGAGGTGCAATACAACAATCCCTTGTACATCCCTTATCCCAAATTCGTTACCAATCAGTGGACTCAACCTACCTATGGACCCCAAGATGGACTTAACCAAGGACAACCACCATTCATGGGGAAAAACACTCCCAATTACCAACAGTTTACAGGTTACTATGGTCAATATCTGCTGACCTATGGTCCTACTAGGGTAGCCTTGTTATACCTAAATCATGTCACCAACATGTGATGAGATCCTTAACACCTATGTTTTCCCTAAATCCCAAAGTTGGAGTGGAAAACTTGCTCTGGATATCAATTCTACATGAAAAAACCTAGCACCGCACTTTCCCTTTGGCTGATGAGCAGTACCTTGTTCAGCACCGCCTGAGTCCTGTTATAGAAATGTGGTGCCACTGCGTATATGTTGTGTTCTTGGAGTTGTTCTCACCTAAAACGCTCTGTCATAAGGGAACAAAAGTGGTACCCTTGGTAAAAATGGAAAAGGAGAAGATTCTCGAGGCTTCTAGAACTTGAGCCTCATGTCCTCCCTTATCCCTATCAATATGGGTTAGTTGGAGTTGATATACCCCTTGGTAGGATCTTAGAGCCACCTCACCCACAATTCTCTCAACTAACCCTATCCATTGAGCCCTATAAATAAAAGCTCATATCCATAGTTGAGGGGGAGAATTGAATGGTAATGTTATGTTGTTGAATTGACTATCTAGTCCAATCCATTGGAGAGCACAAGAGAGCAAGTTGGAGCTATTGGGGATGAGGTTTTTGTCTTGTGGAGGATTTTTTCAACACTAAGGCAATGGTTGTAAGCTTCTTCATTCATTTCGTAATGCAAAGCTGATTTTTCGTCCCACATATCTGTTGTACTGATCTCGCATGTATATGTTACTAGATTCCTTAGTCACTAGTATGGATGTCTGAATAATGTTTTGGTAGCTTTGATCTTCTTGTTTGTTTGACATGTTATATAGGTACACAGGTTCATCATCAAAGCAGTATTCCAGGTGTTTACAACATTCAGGGAAGGTCTTCATCCTTTGTCATTCACTCATTTGTTCTGGATCTGAACCATTCAGACCAAAGGAACAACTTCTATCCCCAGAAGGTGCAATATTCCTGACTACAAATCTGGTGACTCCACTGGGGAACAAAGAAAATTTAAGTTGATGTGATCTTCCTCAGTCCTTGAACACTTGTCTGAATCCAGGCTCCCATCTATAACTCTCTTCAGTCAGATCTGCCATCTGACTGTTGGAGACATTTACCACCTTAAACACTCATTTTGGTCAATTTGGCCTAATTAAACCACTATCCTAAGTATTGTTGACCTAATTGACATCAGTGGAGCATTAAATGACATCAGCTAGATCACACCCATGCCTACCTTCAGTCAAGGAGGCTAACTTAGCCTTCTCCTACATTCGGGGAGGCTAACTGGAGCACTCCAGGGGTGATCTGAGTGTCATTAATGCACTTTATTGCTAACTGATGGTTACAATCAGTTAAACAGAGTAGTGAAGGTGCCTGCCTTCATTAAATTGATTATTTAATGAACTGGAGTCAACAAGGGCACCTCCAACCACTTCTGATGTTCAGTTACACTTCAGTTAACCTCATCGAGGTTCATTGGAGTCATTGAAGTGCTACCACTTGATGGTTGGCTTGTTGTGACATGTGTCTGATCTCTTTCAGTTAAGAATCAGTCATTTATTGCAGTCTGAATTCAGTTAGGGCTTAGTTGAGTCAATTATGGTTTTGATCAGTGGTTAACTTGAGTGTTAACTGTGGCTTACATTCAGTTATGCTAGACTCACTCATTCAATTCGAATGACCTCCTTAGGAATTCGAATTGCTTTGTCATTCATGCTTGCAGCATGACATGTATTGTATTACTCATTCTTTGTGTGAATATACATTGCAGCTACTCATTCTGTAGCCCTTTTTCACCATTTTTATGAATTATTGTTCATTAATCTATTGATGAGACTATGTTTAGTCCCTATATCACTGTGCAAGTTTAATATGGTATCAGAGCTCACAACAGGATGAAGCTCAATCTCTTAAAAACAAGCTTTTTGACAGATTTCTGCATGAAAATTGAGCAATAGCTCAAAAATCCAGCACTGCACCAGAAGCCAAGGCTTACCACTTAATACCCCAAGTAAAGAACTTGTTGATCAAGCTTGCTTGATTGACTATTCTAGGTGTGATGAAAGCCTAAAAAGTGCAAGCTGTCTGACCTTACATTTCCCTTTCTGTTTTGATTTTCAGGTTTTCTACAGGTGAAGCATTCGCTCCAGCAGATCTAGATGGCCTCCTTAGTAGATATTTTGACTCCATACAATTTCCACTCATGGAAAGGAGACATGGAGATTTAGCTGCACTCCAGAGGACTCTATAGAGTCACCATGGACATTGAACCTGAGCCTGGTTCTGCTATAGACAACTCAAGATTCTTGAACAAGAAGGATGAAGCCTTCAGATTCTTGTGCCTCTCTATTTCCTGGGATCTTCTTTTCCATATTTCGGGATTGAAGACTCCAAAGGAAATATGGGACAAATTGGAAACCCTATATGAAAAGCAAGATGACTTGAGAGTTTACCAGCTCGAAAATGAATTAATGTCTCTCTAGCCTTCCAATTTCGAGACGTTGAATGAATTTTTCACAAAGTTCAAGCACATTGTCTTACTTTTGAAGCAATGCAAAGTGGAGAAGGCGGATGATCATCTCATCCTTGCCATACTCTCCAAACTTGGAGCTGATTATTTAGTTTTTGTTTCTACATTCTGTGCGGGGAAGCTCACAACCCCTAGATGGAATATGCCTACATTCAATGCCTTCATTGAGTCCCTAACAAGTGAACATGATAAGCTTGTCCAGATGGGGATCATCAGATCCTCCCGTGATCAAGCCCTCCATGTCTTGGGGCCCAAAGATCTGAAGGGTAAAGGAAAGAAGTAGAAGAACCCAAAAACTAAATTTGATGCTCCTAAGCCTAGAGTTGAAAACCAGCAACATGATAAGTCTTCCGACAAGGAAGAACAAAGGAAAAGGGCACCATGAAAAGGAAAAATTCAAGTGTTCATACTGCGGGAAGGGCTTCCACCCTGAACATGCCTGCATGAAGAAGAATCTTGATGAAGCTACCTCTCTCCTTGAGAGAAATCACATCAATCTTCTGGAAATCTTTCGAATGAGAGATCAGCAAGATCAGAAACCACAGCATGAAAAATGTCATGCCCTCATGGAAAGCACTTTAAAGTCCAAAGCACTCTTGATTGATTCTGGAGCTTCGAACCACATGATGGCTGAAAGAGACTCCTTTTCCTCCTTGGATACTGGCAAATCCATCCCCATCCACATGGGAGATGACTCCACCATCATTTCAGAAGGACAAGGTACGGTTGATCTTGAGAATGGCTACTTTTCAAATGTTTTGTATGTACCGTCTCTAGCATAAAATATCCTTAGTGTCTATCAAATGACACATACTGGAGTGCCTAAGAGATTTTATTTCAGCCCAAATGATGTTGAGATAATGGATCTTGCATACGGGAAACTCATTGCTAAAGGTCTTCCAAACCATCATGCAAGAGCCTATGAGTTCTCCCACTTTGTGCCGGATGCAAAGCCCACCGCTCTGCTAACTCATGGAAATGAGGTTAGTAGGTTGTGGCATGAAAGGTTTGGCCATATAAATTTCAAATATTTGCAGCAATTACATAAAATCTCCATGGTTGAAGGCCTCTCGATCATCAAGGCAACCACCGAAAATTGCAAGGGTTGTGCGATTGGAAAACACCCTGAGCACAAGTTCGAACGGGGGAAGGAAAATCGAGATACATGCATATTGGGGCTGATACATTCTGATATCAATGGTTTTGTGCCTGTCACATCCATGAATGGATCAAGGTATCTTCTGACTTTTATTGATGATTTTTCAAGGTACACATGGGTCTTCTCTCTCAAAAAGAAGTCTGAAGTATGTGAAAAAATTTCTGAACTTAAGGCCTTGACCGAAAATGCCTCTACGCTTAAGATAAAGATCTTGAGATATGATAATGGTGGGGAGTATGTTAGTAATGATTTGCTGCACATATTCTCCCAAAGTGGTATTCAGGTCCAACATTCAATTCCCTACACTCCCCAGTAGAACGGAGTAGCGAAAAGGAAGAATTGGTCTCTCAAGGAGATGACCACCTATATGTTGGAATCAAAGAAGTTGGCTGCAAATTTGTGGGCTGAAGCCATGCATGCTATAGAATACATTCAGAATGGGTGCCACACTCATCTGTGAAATGGAAAACCCCTTTCAAAGCATACTTCGGACACAAGTCGGATGTGTCGAACCTGCGGGTGTTTGGGTTCACTGCATGAGCCCGGTTTCCACTTGATAAAAGAAGGGCTTTGAAACCGCAAAGCATAGAATGTCTATTTATTGGGTATCCTAATGAATCAAAAGGTTTCAAGTTCCTGGATATCAAAACAAAACATATCATCATCGAGAGAAGTGTCAAGTTCGATGAGCCTCTTCAGGAGGTGGAACTAGTGAAGGAGAAAACTGTTGATTTTCCTGCCTATTCTATTGAATATTTGGATGATGAAATTGGGGGTGATGACACTGATTTGGATACTCTAATTTCTGATATCAGTGTGTAGTAATCATCAGATGCTGAATCAGAACCTGAATTACAAAATCATCTTCCCACATGGGCTCGACAGACACTCTCCTCCGCAGGAGATAACATTGGAAATTCGGATGATCCAAGGAGAACCCGGTCTGATTTCCAAAGAGTAGGTATTGAGCTCCCTTGCCCTGATAATTTGCTGTCTGAAACATGATATTTTATTATTAGTTCAGACCCTAAATCTGACTACCATGCTTGGAAGGATTCGAGATGGCAAGTTGCCATGGATGAAGAGATGAATTCTCTTCAGAAAAACACTACTTGGGAGCTAGTTTCTCTTCCTCCGGGAAGGAAATTGGTTCAATGCAAGTGGGTGTTTCGGACCAAGGTTGCTGCTGATGGTAGCAAATACAAATATAAGGCAAGGCTGGTGGCAAAAGTTTTCTCTCAGGTCCAAGGTGTGGACTACCATGAGACCTTTGCACCGGTTGCAAAAATGGACTCCATCCGCCTAGTTTTGGCAATTTCAGCATCTAAGCACTAGGAGGTGCATCATATGAATGCTAATTCAGCCTTTTTGCATGGATATCTTCATGAGGAGATATACATGAAGCATCCTAAGGGCTACATCACTGATCCATATTTGGTTTGCAAGCTAAAGAAGTCACTATACAGGTTAAAACAGGCCCCAAGGGAGTGGTATTCCAAGATGGATGCCTTCCTTCTCTCGCAAAACTTCCAAAGGTGTAGATCAGATCCAAATGTGTATTTACAGCAGTCTGATAGTCATTTTATCATTATTTTTTTATATGTTGATGACTTACTGATCACAGGTTGCACAGTTGCTTCCATTTCATCCATCAAAACTACTCTCCACAATGCCTTTAAAATGAGTGATTTGGGACTCCTAAAACAATTTTTGGGGCTCGATATTGAGAAAAATTCCAATGGGATTATGGTCACTCAGTCCAAATACATTTCAGACCTGTTATTCAAGTTTAACATGGCTGAATGTAGGCCTGCACCATTCCCTTTCCTTTCAGGGATCAGCCTTGAAGAAGGAAAAAGCACACCTCTCATGGACTGCACTATCTATCGATAGTTGATTGGTAGCTTGTTGTACTTGACACATTCTCGGCCTGATATCCGTTATGCCATGAATGTTGTATCAAGATACATGCAGCATCCTCGTGATCTTCATTGGAAGGCAGCCAAGAGGATCCTCCAGTATATTCAGGGAACCAGGACCTACGACATTCACTATGCTGCAAACTCCGAGCTAGAGCTGGTTGGATACACAGATTCTGATTCGGTGGGTGATTCTATTGATCAGAATTCTACTTCTAGATATGTATTCATGCTTGGTGGTGGCCCCATTTGCTGGTCTAGCAAAAATCAGGCTGTCATAGCACTATCTTTAGCAAAGGCTGAGTATCGAGGAGCGGTGAATGCTTGCATCCAAGCAGTTTGGTTGCAAGGCATTCTTTCATAGTTTGATCTTGGTAGTACTTTGTCCACTGTCCTCTTTTGTGACAATCAAAGTGCTATTAAGATATCCACATATCCAGTTACCAGATAGAGGACCAATCATGTAGAGATCTGCATGCACTATATCAGGGAGCTAGTGCATGACAGGACCATCATTCTGCAATACTGCCCGACTAATGAGCAGATTGCAGACATCTTCACCAAGAGATTTTTAGAAAAGAACTTCACTTACCTCCATTCACTGTTGGGGGTGAGTTCATCAGGGTGATTCAGACAACTTTTAGTGTTCAGCTTGAGGGGGGGGTTTTCCCACTGGGTTTTCCATTTCTTCCTCACTTAGTTTGTTTTTTAGCATTGTTTCAATTTCAGCATTGTACAGGGTGACCTATGGCCTTAGTTGCCGGGGCCCTAGCATTTTTATGCATTTAAGTTTTCTAACTCCTCCTAAGTATAGCTTAAGGGGGGGTTTTGGAGACATTTACCACCTTACACGCTCATTTTGGTCAATTTGGCCTAGTTAAACCACTATCCTAAGTATTACTGACCTAATTGACATCAGTGGAGCATTAAATGACATCAGCTAGATCACACCCATGCCTACCTTCAGTCAAGGAGGATAACTTAGCCTTCTCCTACATTCGAGGAGGATAAATGGAGCACTCCGGGGGTGATATGAGTGTCATCAATGCACTTTATTGCTAACTGGTGGTTACAATTAGTTAAATAGGGTAGCGAAGGTGCCTCCCTTCATTAAATTGATTATTTAATGATTATTTAATGAACTGGAGTCAACAAGGGCGCCTCCAACCACTTCATATGTTCAGTTACACTTCACTTAACCTCATCGGGGTTCATTGGAGTCATTGAACCGTTACCACTTGACGGTTGGCTTATTGTGACATGTGTTTGATCTCTTTCAGTTAAGACTCAGTCATTTATTGCACTCCAACTTTAGTTAGGGCTCAGTTGAGTCAATTAGGGTTTTGATCAGTGGTTAACTTGAGTGTTGACTGTGGCTTACATCAGTTAAGCTAGACTCACTCATTCAATTCGAATGACCTCCTCAGGAATTCGAATTGCTTTGTCATTCATGCTTGCAGCATGACATTGTATTGTATTACTCATTCTTTGTGTGAATATACAGTGCGGCTACTCATTCTGTAGCCCTTTTTCACCATTTTTATGAATTATTGTCATTAATCTATTGATGAGACTGTGTTTAGTCCCTAGATCACTATGCAAGTTTAATACTGACTTAGTGAAGTTTGGTTTAAAAATTTCAGATCTGAACTACTGTGACTTTATATGCTCTTTTTTATTGTCAATTCATCAGTCTTTACCTTGATCTGAGCAATTTTTAACTTGAATTATTGTTCTCCTTGTGTTTTGGATATATTCAGGGAACCGCACATGTGCTGTAGGAAATACGTGGTGCCACCGCTTGAACTCTGTTAGCCATAAGCGGTGCCAATGCCTGAACACAATGATCCAGAAGCGGTGCTCATCCAGAACCATTGTTGGTTCTGACTGGGCAAACCCGGGTTTACTTGTTATGTACCAACAAAACCCCTATCTCACTAGCCCTTTCGGCAACAGACTGCAGAGCAACCTGAAGTATCACCCGAAGTGATCTTAGATGGGGTGGCTGAAGACTCAAGTGTCCTCAACCGGGTTTTGTAGCATCCTGTCGGTCTCGCGACTCTTCTTAGCCAGCGAGATCTTTCTCTGCAATGGCGACCTTTCTTACTCGCTAGCTCTGGGAGGGAGCAATTTCTTATCGCATCGCTGCCTCTAGAGCGATGCGCAAACTATCTCCTCAGCTACCCGCTTATACTACGATATCTGACACCGCGGTTCCTCCGACAGTGCGATATTGCCTTTCTATACTGCGATATCCTTTATGGTAAGACTTCAATATGGCTCTCACGATCCAAAGAATCCTCTCTTCCTTTACTAGTTAAGCTAAACAGCCTCACTTAGACTCCTATAGTCTAATATGCTTAACATGAACTATACTGAACTCGTTGGACACATATACCGGAGTGGCTTAACGCAGTAACTGTCACTAACATGAATCAAGCACTGCTAAACTAATATACAGGCTACTTGATACATTCAACTTGTGGTTAACCTTCTATGCGCTATAACTGAAGCATAACATACATACATTCATCACTGATACGCAACATTCATGTAACAGGTAACAGATAACACATAAGTAAAGCACAAACACGTGAAATAGTCGCACAACACACGGATTTTACGTGGTTCACCTCCAAGGGGAAAGCTACGTCCACGGGAACTGGTTTTTATATTATATCTTGAGAGGGTAAACACAGTTCCGCTGCAACCTACTATGCAGCCTGAGATCTTCTAGGAAACTCCACACACACAATCGAGAGCCCTTCTCTCTTAGATCTCTTCTTCTTCTTATATTTCCTGCTTACAATAGACTCCTCCTCTCTCTCTCAATCCCTGCGGATTGTTACGTACATGCTCTTAGAGCCAGCTACTGGTTACAGTAAGATAACTACAGACTGAATAACAGAACCAAAGCTTAACTCTTACAATACTGAGACACTAGAGACACTTAACTTGCTAAAATGACTCAATGGCTACCTTATGTCTAACTGTCTAAGCAGCTACCCAAGTGTCTAACCTTTTACATTACAAAATACATGCTTATATAGGCAACTCGAAGGTCTCTCCATTACAAAACTGTGGGCCTTTCCCAACAATAACCCAAAAACCCTAATTGTGACAGTCAGCGCGTTTGTACTGTGGGCTGCCGCTTACCGTCACATCACAGCTTCCTGCATTCTTCCACGCTTCTCGGCGCTGATCGTGGGTATGGGTGTCGCTTCCTGCTGTCCTTCGTCTTCAATACCTCGGCCCGTTGCTCCTTTTCCTTTATGAGGGTAGCTGAGCCCTCCTATCTTCGTCACTGCCTTAAGTGCAGTGGTTGAGCTCTCTCTTCTCGGTCGCTCAGGTACTGTTCTTCTTTGACTTTCCTGTCCCGATGTAGCAGCTTTTCCTATAGCTGCGGGACCTTGCTCCAACAACCACTCTGTCCAGGACCTCTCTAGCGCTGTGTCAGGTAAGCTTTGTTCTAGAACTTGTTTTTTGTCATTTTTTGCAAAAAGTAGAGTTTTCTTGCTTTCAGCCCTTCACTGTCAGGCTTGTGTGTTTGAATCTGAATGCTCGTGGTTGAAAATTTTGTGGTAAAATTTGTTTGATGAAATAATTCAAAAGCTAGGTTAGGATTGTTGATTATTCGTTTGGTTTCATGGTTGTTGATTGTGATTCTGAAAGGAATTGTTGAAATCTTAAGTTTCAGTTAGATCTCTTTTCGTTTCTCATTTATAAAGACTAAAAGAAAAACCACTTGATTATCATCTTAATTTCATTTTTTCCATAGAGGACTTATTTTTGCTTTTTAAAAAGAAATTTTTTTGTTGAGACTAGGTCATTATTATTACTGAGCATAGGGCACTGGATCTCTGATTAGCCTCACAAGCTTTCAGGTTCCCTTTGTTCTGTTGTCTCTCTTGCATTAGTACCATCTCATCAAAAGAAAAAATAGTGTAGTTTTAAGTTAGATCTATCTATGTTTAAAAGAAAATTCAAAAAAATAGATTGCATATGATGTAGAGTGCTTGTTGTTTTTCTTTTAGGAAAATAGACTCTTACCCATATGATTGCTTTCAAAAAGAAAATGACTTTGGAATGTGTTGTTTGTCTTTGGATTTGATTTGTTTAAAGCAGTTGTTTGGGAATTTTTAGTTTTCAAAACGAAAAGAAAATACCCTCTCTCCCTCCCGTAAGTAGGCATACCTCAAATAGTAAAGTGAAATATTTGCATCTACACATCTGCATGGTTTTACTTTTTCTGTCAAAATTCCATGCATTCACCTAACCGTCTACTTTAAAATTAATAGTATTTATAGGCTTAAAATTTACATAGCAATTTGAGTGATAGGCTAGAGACGTGTTTGGGCGTCGTTAAGCGTAGGAGCTGGCATTACTTGTCCGCACTACATCCCGAGACTCGTGCAGTTCTTCCACGTACCGTCGATATATCAAACGGCCTTTCACATACCCTTGAGGTATATAGAAAGGTACTTCAAATACTCGATTGTATATAGGAAGGCCCCTTGTGAACAGTTGTGCATTAGACAGTACTACTACCGATTTGAGCTCCCACGTACCTTGCATATATCGGGAGACCCCACTAGGATACCTTATTTATCTAAGAAAATCCCTTTGGTCGTCTTGCTTGGAGCCATACACTAAAAACAACATTCGGGGAGATTACTAGGCATTTACCCTTGTGGTATATCATGAGTGGCACCTTCTTAACAATCCTAGCGAAAGACCGGACTATGTGAACTCTTCCTGTCATTTAAATTTGCTTGTTTGGCCTATAGCTTGAGTAGGGGAATTTTTGGTGTGTTTTTTCTAGTTTTGGGACCCTAGGTTAGATAGGAACTGTACAAACTGGCTGAATTAAGACAGTCCAGAACAGTACGGGGCTTGCCACCTAATTTTATTCCTGTTTCAGGATAAGATCCTATGGAAGCTATCGACCAAGGAGCTGTTACCAACTCCCATGCGGGAGAAAATGTGGTTGCAGAAAGTGGAGATCCATATCCTTCACACGGTCCTCCTTTGGTTCAAAAACATTCTCGGGGGAACATTTTGTTCCATTCTCCCATGGAAGGTCATGTTGAGGATACTACCCATCTAGATTATGGTCCCAATTCTTCGTTTTGGGACACCTCTATGGGACATGCCATTGCTTCGTTTGGCACCCGTCCATCCTCTTCTGAAGAAGTTTAACTAAATGAAGAAGAATGTAGACAATACCAAGCATTTATTCTCTATGCAAGAGAACTTGAGAAGAAAATAGACTCACATATTGGGTACACCACCACCTCGTTCATCATTTTTTCCTCGTAATCCGTACCCTTGGCCTATGGGATATTGCTCACTTGTTGATTCTATGAAACCCATTGAACCTATTCTAGATCGCACTATGACTCCACATAATCTAGGTTAAACTACCAACCCCACCACCTCTCGTATTATGTCTGTTCCAAATCCTCTCGGGTCTTCTGCACATGGGGAACAACATTCAATTCATGTTTCATCAATAACTTCTAGTGCTGGGGGGCAACCCCCGGCACGACCTACGTTACCTGTTACTAGAATTGTAGCTAGTCATGGACAAACCTCTAGTATAGAGCAATCTACAATGTATGTCCCTCCTACCCATATGAATGTGGTTAACCCCCCATCAAGTTCAGGTCATCCCTTGGGGGCACAACCTATAACCAATCAAACCTCTTGGGGGTATGGTTACACAGCAAATCGAGTACATGTAGGAAATGTCAATTACCAACCTGTAGCTAGGGTTTTCACCCTAGCTTGTACGAATGAGTACCTACTAAGGACAATGGATTCCTTAGTAGCAGTTCAATGATATATGAATTAAAAGCTATAACTTGAAATAAAAAGATGCTAAACAACAATGAGAATTAAATCTAAACAAGTGTATTAAACAAAACAGTAGAAAGTAAATAACATAAAACGAAAGCAGTAAATAGTAAATAATGATCTTTATTGATGTTACCTCTAATTTGGAGGTTGGTGAATTCCGTTGCGTTGGTCCGATGTCGGTGGCTCCGAGCTTCAAGCTGCTTCTTCTCTTTCTCCAATGGTGGAAATGGGCCAAAAGGGGCTCTTACGGTGAAAGTAGCTTCAATGGTGAGCTATGGTTTCACGGTGAAAGTAGCTTCAATGGTGAGCTATGGTTTCACGAGCAATTTTGGCAGAGGCAGGATACTTGTGATTGTGGATTATTAATAAGGGGTCTCCATCATTTATTATTATAGTTGGAAACCATGCAGTTTTTAGGGTTAGGGTTTCTTCCTCATTTTCCTCATTATTTTATATTTTTATTCCTTTTTTGCTTTTTTGGAGGAATTTTGGATATTTTTGGAGGAAAAGAGGGTTTTATGGCCTTTTGGAGGCACTTTAAGCCTTTTGGAGGCTTTTTGCATGGTTTTATGGGTTTTTGATGGAAATATGGTAGGAAAATGGACAAATGAGCCATGTAATGGGGTAGATGAGGTAGTGAACCTTTTTTGGGTGTTAACAGATTGCCCCCTGATGTGCGAGGGCAGGAGCTCATTGTATGGCCGATGGACATCATAAGTCATATTTGTTTTTTCTGGGGTATGGAGAAGAGAAGAAAACAACTGAAGCCCGAAACATCAATCTCGAACCAACTGCAAGGACTGAAAATTACATAACCTCAATAATGGATGAGGAATCATATGATCATCTGGACGAGGCGGGCATTTCCATGCTCGTATCAATATACATAAAAATAACTGTGAGGCCCGAAAAGGGGGACCTGTAGGATATATAGAAATCCACTGTGTATATCATAAGGGTCCAGAAGGGACACAAATCTGGAACATACTGCTGGGCTGACCATGTCTGAGCTGAACAACTGATGTATTGGAATGACAGCAGTGCTATGGAATGTGGTTCCATAGGAACTGAGGATTTGTTGTATCAAAGTGACAGTGGTCATATTTGCAATGGTACACTGATCTGGAACTGAACTGGGTACTCAAGGAACCATGGAACTGGATGGCTTCCGAATACAATCTCCAACGCAGCCCAGACATCCACGGGAACATATAACTGGTTGTTCCGAAGTGACTCACCAATGTGCTAGAGTCGGGGGAAATCCGGGGTCTTCGACAAATCATGGAATGGATATACATCCTGCGCGATTCTCAATGATGCGATTAAGGTGCTGAAGTCGAGCATGTGAGAAACAACTATTCGGAGAGGCACTGATGACTCCTCCCAAAATGGTCCGTAGGCACTCACCACAGATGGTGATGGGTCCAAGGTGCAGGGGCCTCTAGGTCTATCCTCTGGAATAGAGGGGCTGTCGTCGACAGAGGGAGACCTGCAACTATCAAGGAAATGATGTTTCCTTGACAGGAGCGCGAGGTGAAAAACCGAAATGTGATAGTACTGATGGCAGGGTTGATAAACTGGGGTAAATAACTGGGCAAGCAGAGTGGGTGGACTCAAACTTCCTTTGTTCAGAGTATGATGGTGGGGATGATCGGGCAGCAGATGAGACGGACTGGTGGTAAAGGGATCATAGCTGTATAGGATCTGAGGGTGAAAGGGCTGAGGGAGACTCAAGCTGTGGTAAAATGGTAGGTGACTGCAGAATACTTTGAACAAAGGCGACCTTAGTGGTGGTGTTGCTGATAGGATTGATCATAGCGCCAAGAGGCGCGGGGGGATTTCTTCATGAGTTAGTGAACTAGAAGAAGTGTGGATATAAAACGGTACTGTCATGTGGATTTTACGAGCCCATGACAGTTCATGCTCGTGGTTGCTTTCAATTTTAAGGAGTTTGAAAGCAAATAAGAAGACTCTGAAGTAATAGAATGGTACTGTCATGTGGATTTTACGAGCCCAGGACAGTACATGCTCGTGGTTGCTTTCAATTTTAAGGAGTCTGAAAGCAAATAAGAAGACTCTGAAGTAATGGAATGGTACTGTCATGTGGATTTTACGAGCCCATGACAGTTCATGCTCGTGGTTGCTTTCAATTTTAGGGAGTCTGAAAGCAAATAAGAAGACTCTGAATTGATGGAATTGTACTGTCGTGTGGATTTTACGAGCCCACAATAGTACATGCTCGTGGTTGCTTTCAATTTTAGGGAGTCTGAAAGCAAATAAGAAGACTCTGAATAAATGGCCAGGCAAGGAGGAAGTGTTCAATCAAGGAGTATTTATGGTGACCAGGACTGAGGGTGGGGGGGAACACTGGTGGGCCTGCTTGCGGGGTTAATGAATGAAGGCAAAAGGACGAAACATTTGCAGTATGACAGGAGTGGATGGCTCATGTAAAAAGTGTGAAATAATCTGATGACGGCCGATGTGGCGCGCAAATCAATGCGGCAAGGTGTAGGGACGCAATGTTGCAATTGTACCAAGTGAGAGCGAGAAATGATCTCAAGCATTATCACGAGTTCGGAAAAATGAATTCGGCGATATAAAAGGTGTTAAAAACGGAGAGTGGCCCAAGTGGCAGGTAAACCGAGGCGACTAGTGGTGTATAAAAAATGGGCAAAAAATGACGTAGAAAAAATAATGCTACGAGGTGACCATCGTGACTGTCTCGTCGTGCTGATTCCAAAACTGTAGCTAGAGATGAATGGGACGCTGATTCTGACGAACGGGGGGTACATCAGGCCATGTGTCAATGTGGTGCTCTATAATGGCAGGGTCAAGACCGGGCGTTTCGGTATAGGACCAGGCAAAGACATTGCGGAATTCTCTAAAGAGTTTGTTGTATTCCTCAATTTCTTGCTTACTGCAAGAGGCGCCTAAAGTGATGAGTTTGGGGGTGCCTCCGGGGGCAGCGATATCAATTTTGATGACAGGTGAGATGTTGGCCATGTTACCCTCTTCGAAGGCATGAGGAGCAGGAATAGGGTCTTTGAACCAGTCGATCTTGGGGGGAAGGAAGTCTTTGGACTCGACTGCAAATTGGGTAGCAGTGTTAGAGGAAGATTCATCTGGGAGGAAGTAGGAACGATGGTGCATGACATCCTAAGGATAATCCGGGGCAGTGAGAGCTTCGAGAATTTCCTCATCCGTACGGAATGTTTGGGTCGTCAAATCGATTGACGGGGGTGTAGGGACGGAAGAGATCATATATATGGTATTAATCTCTTCGAAAGAGGGAGAGTCCGGAGGGTGGATCTCCACAATGGTGGGTGATAGCTTTTCAAGATCTAAATGGTTCATCTCAAAAAGAACGGGATTGACCTTTTCGGAAGGGGGAGAGACCGGGAAATGGTTTTCCTTAATGGTGAGGCGGGCCATCTCGAGATCCAAATTGTTTATCTCAAAGAGAGTGGTATTAACCTCTTCGGAAGGGGAAGAGACCGGGGAATGGAT
>LPNX011081720.1:521309-562900 GCA_001517045.1 Pseudotsuga menziesii
AGAGGCGGCCCGTGCATTGGGGTTGTTGTTGATACGGCGAAGTGGGAAACGGGCTATTTTGGGAGCGCCATCTAGTGGAGGTGGAGGTATACGCAACGCCTGATCGGTGGGATGAGCATTAGCGGGGTTATTGGCAGGAGGGGCTTCCGAGGTGGAGCCATATTGGTTCCGCCGAGTCTGGAGGTTGACCTCATCGGAGGACATCATCAACAGATGGTGGGTACCTGAGTCAAATATGGGTTGATCAAGATCCGCGTAAGTGATTTATTGCATGGGCGCATTGGCTGGAGGGGGAGCCAATGGTTCAGTGTTCACTAAGCCTTGGTTTGGTAAGGGGTTTTGTAGCACCAAAGGTGGCTGCTGAGGTTGTGGGGGATTGGGTGGTGCTTGAGGAGCCGCCTGTCCTTGGCGTAGTCTATCAACAGCCAAAAGTTGTTGGAATCGCTCCATAAGTGGACAAAAATGGGTGTAGTGGCCATAGACCCCGCACACAGAACAAGGATAGTTCGTTCGCAAATTAGGGTTTTTAGCCTGCTTGGGCGGGTGATCAGGGTTTTGGTTGGTAGGGGCCGCGTTATTATTAGTGGGGGGATTAGGGTGTTGACCAGCTTGCTCGATCTGTTGGTTGTTCCCACGATTTCGGCCTCTGCCACGGTTTTGTTGGCCCTGGTTGCGTTGGTTGTTCTGGTTTAGCGGCGGGCTTTCTTGGGCATAAACCTGCCCTTGGGTAGTAGGTGGATTCTGAGTTTGCGCAGGTGCTGGAGCAGGCTGCGGTGGATAATATGGAGGTGGAGGATGCGCTGGTGCAGCTACTATAGGGGGTTGTTGATAGTGCTATGGAGCGGGTTGTGGGTTTGCCGCAGGGGCTGGCTGTGGCTGATAATAATGAGGTTGGGCTTGTGACGGCGCAGGAGCTGGTGCAGCCTGCTGGTGATAGTAGGGCTGAGGTGCGACCGGGGGGGTGTAAGCGTGAGTCATATTACCGAAACACTGAGGTGGACACGAGGGTCCATGGGAATGGTGTTGATGTGGCATTGGAGCATATGAGTTGGTTTCTCCGGACTGTGATATAGCCCGCGAAGGTTCAAGGCCAAGGGTAGGACGGGCTATGGAAAATGGTTGAGGCTGCGAAGAGAGACGGCCAATGATGCCGTCGGCAGCGTGGGATGCCCCCGGCGCATCGTGCTGGGAGGGATCGCCGCGAGGGGCGTCAGGTATGATGGTATAAAGATAACCCGACTGGGCGTAAATAAGATCGAACTGTTGGGCTTTAAGGATAGCCTCTTCCTCCGACTGGGGTCTTTCGGCTGCCACATCCTTAGCAATGAGCGGAAGGAGGGATTTGAGGAACCAATCGAGGAAGATCCGGTCATCTAACTTGATTTTGCATAGGCTACGGCGTCGCCGCCATTCGTGAATGTGGTCTGTGATATGGGTAGCCGTGTTCTGCCGGCAAGATAGGAGGATCTCCACGCCCGCGTCATAGCGGACAGGTAACTGGAAGAACTGGAGGAAGGTCGAGGCTAGGGATGTAAAGGTGGCATGGGTTCCATGGGGCAGCTCGATATACCATTTAGCAGCAGAGCCAGTGAAAGTGCGTTGTAATAAACGGAGGCGAATGGAGTCGTCTACTATGGAATTTGAGGAACACCATAAATGGAAGGACATGATATGGTTCTGTGGGTCTTCACCTGCCTTACCCTCGAACTTAGGGATGTCTGAGGGGAGCTTGGTGGGCATGTGAGGCCACGCAGAGTTGTGCCGGATGGGGTCATTGGTTAATCTGGCTAGGTCAGGTAGATTGAGGCTAGCCATATATGGCAAACTCGACGAAGGGTGTGACACGGTTGTGGGTTGGATCAAGTTGGGGCCCATGCCCCCAAGTGGAGGGGTCATGTGAGGGAGGTTGCCCCCAAGTGGGGGAACTATGGTGGTATAGGACGGACCTACACCCCCAGGGGTGGTATGAGTCACTAATGGAGTGGGGACCGGTATTCCCGCTGCGGGAATCGGTACTGTGAGGGGGACAGTAGAGGGGGCCCCCGTGGAGGGCATACCCAAAGTAGGTGAGGTACTGGGTGTCGTGGTGGATGTGCCACCAATGGTCCCTCCCATTAAGGGAGTGGGATTCACGCCGGCCATGGGGCTAGTAGGGGCGGTGTAAAGGGTGTTCTCGGATTCGGGCTCCGAGTCTGATGTAAAATAAGGGGCGTCAGAATCTGGTGACGGAGTCCTACGCCGCTGACGAGTGGAGTCAAGTGACAAGGCTCGAGATCTACGGTGAGTGGTATCGAGTGATCCGTGCTATGGGGGCTCGCCTCTGAGGCGCCGAGAATGTCTCGGGGAAGCAATGGTGTTAAAATGATGTCAAATCTGTGTGGGTTGAGGTAACTACAAAACAGCTCAAAAAACTCTAATGCAACCGAGTGTGCAGAAGGAGAGCTCAACAAATGGGGCGCTCAGGCCAACAACACCTCAAAACACCCACTGTAACTGCGTGCTACAACAGGCGGAGTATCAACAGAAATGGTCAGAATACCAAAAAATAGCAGGTTGCCTACAAAAATAAAAAATGGTGGACTCACTAAACCAAAAGGAGGTAAGGGAGCATGCAAACACCTAACTAGTAGTATGATGACTCAACTAGACATATCCTCTGCAAGGTGATGAAATCCAAGTCAGACAATATGAAGAGGAGAGTCAAGTGGCTAAAGTATCCCCCTACCGGGAGGGACACCGGGTAGTCAAATCCTAGAAGAATGGCAACTAAGATACCCCGTTCCTGACACGTCCAGAAAGGTAAATCTACCGCTTGGTCCTTTAACCGCAATATTCCCTATACAGGGATATTCCGAGAACTGCGAAAGGTAGCCCTTCAGTTACTGAATGGAGTTCGGTATTCCACTCAGACCTCCGGAACCAATCTCACGACTTCAACCCTCCTAAGGGAGAGGCCTTCTGATAATCTGGTTGTGACCGTGTCAAAAAATACTAGGGGATTTTGGTTCCCTAAAGGACAACAGCTATGTCTCAAGTGTAAATAACCAAGGGGTGTTATTGGAAGCCTATCCCCTTGATCCTACCTACCTACAAAAGTTCTTTTATGTTCCCCAAGTGAAGTTAAAATGTTGGTTGAGTTAAGTAGTTTTTAGGTCTCACTTGATTTAGATGACAGAGTGTGTGTTTGTGAAGTTATAAACCCAGAAAAGAAGTGCCAGGGCGACTTCGTAAATATCAATAATGCTGAATTAAAAAACTTTTATCATGCCAAATTATTGGAATAAAGAATGCTAAAAAAAATTTTAAAACAATGCTGTAAAAAGATAACAGGAATAATGGTGCAGAAAAGGCTGTAGGACTGCAGGAAATATGGCAGCAAAAGGGGCTGGTGTCAAATACTGCAAAAAATTGCAACAATCAGGCCGCGGGTTTTGACGAAACAGGCGCGCTCAGATCGCGGGTTTTTGGTTGACAGCGGCGGTCGGACCGCGGGTTTAGACGAAACAAGCGCGCTCAGATCGCGGTTTTCTAGATGACAGCGGCGGTCGGACCGCGGGTTTGGACGAAACAGTCGCGCTCAGATCGTGGTTTTCTAGATGACAGCTGCGGTCGGACCGCGGGTTTGGACGAAACAGTCGCGTTTGGGTCGCAGCTAAGGGCTGGACAGACGCGGTCGGGACGCGGTTATGGGGCTGAAAGTTGCGGTCGGCGGCGGCCGAAAAGCGACAGCCGAAAGGAAAAACGAAAAATAAAAAGACTAAAAAAGCCAGTAGAGTCACCAAAACTGTAGCTAGGGTTTTCGCCCTAGCTTGTACGAATGAGTACCTACTAAGGACAATGGATTCCTTAGTAGCAGTTCAATGATATATGAATTAAAAGCTATAACTTGAAATAAAAAGATGCTAAACAACAATGAGAATTAAATCTAAAGAAGTGTATTAAACAAAACAGTAGAAAGTAAATAACATAAAACGAAAGCAGTAAATAGTAAATAATGATCTTTATTGATGTTACCTCCAATGTGGAAGTTGGTGAAGTCCGTTGCGTTGGTCCGATGTCGGTGGCTCCGAGCTTCAAGCTGCTTCTTCTCTTTCTCCAATGGTGGAAATGGGCCGAAAGGGGCTCTTACGGTGAAAGTAGCTTCAATGGTGAGCTATGGTTTCACGGTGAAAGTAGCTTCAATGGTGAGCTATGGTTTCACGAGCAATTTTGGCAGAGGCAGGATACTCGTGATTGTGGATTATTAATAAGGGGTCTCCATCATTTATTTATAGTTGGAAACCATGCAGTTTTTAGAGTTAGGGTTTCTTCCTCATTTTCCTCATTATTTTATATTTTTATTCCTTTTTTGCTTTTTTGGAGGAAAAGAGGGTTTTATGGCATTTTGGAGGCACTTTAAGCCTTTTGGAGGCTTTTTGCATGGTTTTATGGGTTTTTGATGGAAATATGGTAGGAAAATGGACAAATGAGCCATGTAATGGGGTAGATGAGGTAGTGAACCTTTTTTGGGTGTTAACACAACCCACCCCTATAGGAATGCCTTATGCTAGAATTCCATATCGTAGCAATACTTTCACTCCATGGGGGCAACCTAACTAGTCCTGCATGCCAGTTGTGGGAGGGATACCCATACATACCACGAGTGGTGTCGAAAGACCACCTTACGGAGGTCCTCCTCCTGGGGAGCCTAATGGTCCTGGAGGGCCTGGAGGCTTTCCTCCTTATGGTCCTAACGGTCCTAGTGGTCCTGGGGGGCCTGGTGGCTTCCCTCCTAATGCTCCAAGAGGGTCTGATGGCCCTCCTCCTAGTGGTTCTGGAGGCTCCAGAGATTTACCTTCTAGGGGTCTTGGAGGGTCTGGTGGTCCTCCTTTTGGTGGTCCCAACGGTCCTAGTGGTCCCAAAGGCCCTAGTGGTCCTCCTTCTGGAGGCTCCGGTGGTCCTAACGATCCCAATCCTAGAAATCAACCCCCTGTGGGTGGATCTTCCAGTGGTTCTTCATCACAACAACCTGTCTATTAGTCTACTTACGGTCCTACTGGTACTTATATGCCATATCAATACTACTAGCACATACAACCTAATCACCAGTTACCTTTCCTAGCAACTTTGGACTTGCCTGATTTGTCCAAGTTGATTAATGATCCCATTCAACATAACCCCTCGTGGCCTCCCATTCTGGTAAAGTTACGATCGAACATCCCAAAATTTTATGGGAAGCAAGGAGATGATCCAAAAAACCATGTCATGACATTCCATTTGTGGTGTTCTTCAAACTTCCTAATGGATGATTCAGTTTGTTTAAGACTCTTCCAGCGAACTTTGACCGGTACTGCCGCGAAATGGTATATTGAACTTCCACAACATTCATTTGTGGATTTTGGTTCTTTGGCAATTGTCTTTCTTACACACTTTCATCTTCCTATCCATTATGAAATGGGTACCGATCTCTTAACTTCTCTGTGGTAGAACACCTCCACCCACATATCAGATCATATCCATGAGTGGAGAAGGCAGAGAAGACTTATTAAGGCTCCTATCCCAGTTCAATTGTTAGCTGATTTGTTTATTAAATATTTGTTTCCTGCAATCACCCAAGATGTGCCTATGGGCGGTGCCGTTACCGAAGAGAAAATCATTAGTCAAGCCCAATATCTAGACTTGGTATATTCCCAATTCGGAACGTTGTATGACTTGATACCTCAAGCTCCTTGCCCAAGCACCGATCCTACTAAGCCACTAGTAGAAACCCCTGTTGATCGGATTGTTGGTTCAATCTAGTCCCCGCCAACAGTGAAGCCTGCCAAGCAACCCCGAACTTCCACCCCTACTCCTTCAACTCCCAAGGTTTCTACAAAGGTCAATTCCATTTAGAGTACACAAACGCCTGGCAACAATAAAAAGAAAGGCAAAGCTAAAAACAAAAAACCTGGAAACCAGCAGGAGAATCCAAAACCAACCATCAACGAGAACGATAAAGGGAATAGAAAGGCGAAATATCCATGTCTGCTATGCGAAGGTGACCACTTCATGAAAGAGTGTCCTCGTCGTGAAGAAATCACTCAATTTCTCAAAACTAATCCCACGCCAGCAATTCTCACGGATCATTTTCCCTCTCAACAACAGCTGATAGACCACATGTCTAATCAGGGAAATTCTAGTTCTTCAGAGGAAATTCGCATGATGTCTTCAGACACTATTAATTTGCAAACTCAAAGTCAAAGTTATGACAAGCCAATAGACAAGAAAGAAGACAATTCTTATTCAGGAAAATCTCCCTCTATTGGTTCTCCCGAGTCCTTGTCTATTGGTCCCCTAACCATCGAGAAACCTAATCTCGACATGGTTTTTCGTCCACCCAAGAGTACTCTTAGAAAGGTTGTTTTTAACCCTAATGCCCGAGCTACCCAGTTTTATAATGTAGTTGAAGATCTTGCTTAGGCACCATGTGCAATGTCTACCTTAGAAGTACTCCAAAGTTGTCCTACACAACGCAAAAACTTGTTAACCGTGTTAGGAGCTTTAGACCCGAACAACACTAATTTGATTCATTTCAATGTCGAGAACTATAAGTCTAGACTACCTCACAAACTTGCTTTCCAAATCATAACGAAAGTAGTCGAAAATAAGGTCTTTAGAACTGTCTTAGACTAAGGAGCTTCAACTTCGGTTTTGTTCCTGTCTTGTTGAAAAGCTATTGGCTCTCTTGAGCTTGTAACATCACCTACGACTCTAAAAGCCTTTGATGGATGAGGTTTCCAGCCCCATGGTCTCATACCAGTCCTTTCAGTTGAGCTTGGGGGAAAAATTGTTTCCATTCAAGTGGAAGTAGTAGATGCCCTGTTAGACTACAACAACCTCCTATTAGGAAGAAATTGGTTTTACGCCATGACTGTTGTCGCTTTGACGGTATTTCGAATAGTCCAATTTCCACATCTTGGGAGGATTGTAACCATTGACCAGCTCGATTTCTGTACACCGGATGTTACTACCCCTACAGCTAATACATCCCCATGTTAGGCCAGTCCCCTCCTCCTTACCAGTCAATTAGGGTAGGCATGTTGAAGGATTCTTCCCTTATGGGTATTTTTTCGTCAAATCCTCCTAACACAGAAACGGCGACGGTAAATATGATTTCTTCATTTGACTATGATCCAAAGGGAAAACAAATTGTTGAGTCCACCTCGTTGAGTCTGCATGAAGCAATGTACAATGTTATCCAAACCCTTTCCAATGACCACACTAATGATCTTCATCTAGTGGCTTCAAACCCTTACCACCTGCCTTACTGGTTAGAACCCTCTCTTCCCACTCTAGATTATCTCTCCCAGACTTTTCCTTTTGATGAGTCCATTATGGAGATCATGAGTACAAATGAACCTATATGGGAAGATCATCACCATAGATCCTCGTTCCTCCCCAATACCAGTTCGGTAGACCATGATTTTGCATCCCTTTTTACTGTTGATATTGTCAAGACACCTCAAATTCCTATATTGCATCAGAACATGGATTCTAAGGGAAACCTATGCAACATCACTCACACAAATCCAATTGACATATCAGCCAAGCTTGGCACCCTTGAGCATGTTCATGTTCGGCAGAACTGCTCAGTAGAAGAATCTGAAACATATAGAGCACTTTTCAAAGAACTCTGAGATGTCTTTGTCGGGTCCTACGAAGAAATGTCAGGGATAGACCCATCCATTGTGGTTCACGAAATAAAAACCTATCCCACTGCGAAACCCGATAGGCAAAAACTGAGACAAGTCCATAACCGCATCTATTAAAGCTAAAATAGAAAAGCTTCTAAAAGTAGGGTTTATTTATCCCGTACCCCGACGAAATGGGTATCAAACGTTGTCCCTGTCAATAAAAAGTAGGGCACCTTTAGAGTCTGCATCGATTTCAGATATTTGAACAAAGCTTGTCCCAAAGACAACTTTCCCACTCCACATATCGACCAGATTATCAACAACTGTGCCAGAAGTGTCATCTTTTCATTTATGGATGGCTTTTTGGGTTATAATCAGATTGAGATTTTTACCCACCGATCAGCACAAGACAACATTTATTTGCCCGATGGATTTTTTTACCCGCGGTTGGCTGATGTTGTTAATGATCCCTTCCATCTTGCAGTCGTTGAAAGTTTGGCTCCTCCTCGTGTTAGTGGTAACACTTCTTCTCATGGAAGGCTATGTTTTCGTAAAGCCTTGAGGTAAGGCAGCTATCAATATTTTTTATTATTTCTGCAATGTTATTATACGTTTGATTATTTTTCTTTTTGAATATGATATTAACATCACCGTTCCTCTTCTGCTCACAGGTGTTGGCTTGTCTCCCTCTGTGCGATTCGTGCGAGGCTGCGGCAGCTGTTGCTAGTCACGGGTAAGCCTGGTTTAACCATGGCATTTCCTCCTTGTTTGGTCCCTTTGGGATATTTGTGGGTTGATGTGTCGTGGCTTGCAACCCTTGTGGTTTTGGGTTCAAACAGGTTGACCTGTTCGTCGTTGTTTGTTGAAGTTGACCCCTTGCTTGATGCAAGGTCTCCGGCTTAGACCGCAACTGTAATACTTAGTTTTTTTGTTTGTTTTAGTTACTGTGTAAAAAGTAAAATGAACAAAAGGCTGTTATGCCATACTCTTGATTACTTGAAGAAGCTGAGGGCTTTGGAAAGTCTTCAGACTCTTTAATTATCTTTGCTGTGTAATTTGATAAGGCCGAGAGATAAATTTGGAAAAGGACTTAAAACCCTCGATTTCTTACTTCTGTTGTAATTTTGGTATTACAGGGTTTTCACCCTAACTCCAGAATATAAGTTGTCTGTACAGTCTCTTTTAAATATCTATTATTTACATTATAGTACTGAAATTTATTTGCTTTACTTGTGTTATAATTATATTATTTAAGCTCGGCAGTATAGAAAAATATTTACAGCTTCTTTATAATTATCTTTGATTTATAAAATACTTCTGTAAATTATGAGGTTATTAGTTATGTTGTGTAATATTTGGTTAAGCTCAATAAGTCGAGCACTCTGTCACACTGTTGGTTATTTCCTGCGCGTTAATGTACTTAATTTTTACCCGTAATATTTTTAAAATTTAATGTTAGGGTTTTCTATACATTACCTTTATATTGATTTACTTTAATTAAAAGAATTAAAATGTTGTTATATAATTGATACCCTTCGAAATATAATGACTTTATGTTTTTACTGAAGTACTTCTGTATCTGTTAGATACAGCTTTTGAGTACCGAATTTATATTTTTATTTCAGGTTTACAAAATTATATTGTTACTTATTATAATAAGGATGTTATCTTGTCTGTGAGTACTTTTGCTTCCATAGTTATTTATACTTAGTTTATTTTGTAAGTGTAGAGAGATAGTATTATGTTGTCTATTTCTTATGCCATATGTGCTAAATACTTTATAAAAGTTCTCTTAGTAATTAGTTTATCTTATTATGTTATGATGTTAGTATATATAAAATAAATCAATTAACAAACTATCTAGAATCTATCTCGTAAATATATATTGTAGTATTCATTTAAACTTTATGAAAGATAAATTAACAGCTCTAGATATTGTTCGAGCTCAGTTAGATAAAAACATAATGTATGAATTAGTTACATTGCTAATCATACCTAGAAGCTAAACCAGTTTGGTTTGACAGTAGAATTAAATCAATATTTAACTATTTCTACTTTCAGTTTTGTTGGTAGACATATAGTAGTTAAATTACCCTAACTGAAAGAAATAAACTGTAAAAATTAAACAGCAATGTTTATCTAGTCTGGTCCTACTCCAGTGTAACTATTATAATCTTTTCTTTGGTTTAAAAATAATAAGTTTACTAAAAGTAAATACTGTACAAATAATAGTGTTATCTTCTAACGCATACTACTGTTAGTAAAATGATATCTCTTCTGTCAATAGATAAAGAAAACATTCTAATTTTCCACTAACATTTTATTCTACATTTTCATCATACTATCTTTATTTATAATTTCACCACTTGTGTTGGAGTACTATCTGGATCACTCCAGATGAGGAAAAACACAGGTAGGTTTTTTATTTTCTCATCAAATGATTCTATTACTAATCATACTAAGAATAACTTCATTACTAAACCATCTAAGTCTTTACATCATAAACTGCAAACATAAAATTCAATCATACACAGATATTAAAACAAAGATTATAGATGACAGAACCTGTTCTTGAGCTTGGACGACAACAGCAATGGGAGGTCGTTCCTCCCTACCAACTCTTGGAGAGCGCTCAAACACCGACTCCTCAGGACCCTCGAGCTTGCTCTGGTCTCCCTGACTGGAACTAGGTGCAGCAATAATCAAGTATCAGTCCTCAAACTCAATACCAATCCTGAACTTATTAGTAAGTTCTCTCTGCTAGCAAGCTGTATCAAACCAAGTTACTGCAGATTATCTCTCAAAACACCTTCCTTACAATTTTCCCTTTTCCCCAATGAATTCCTTGAATAGCATTCCTCCTGAATGATTCTTCTCCTGGAAAATATCTGAGCAGCCTCAGCTCTCTACATTGGGTACTTTTTAAAAGATTGCCTAGGTCTTTTTGGGTTAGTTGTCATTTATTGAGCCACCTGCTCTGATCCCACTTTCTTGGGGGATCATGACCCCAAATGTAGGGAAGTTGCCACCTGCAACCTAGGAAGTGTTTGAGGATGCTGCCACTTGTCTTTTGCTCTCCACCTAGTTCCTTCCACCAGTTTGACCAGTAACACTCTTATTAACAGCTCTCCCAAGCTGTTTGTCTCCACTTTTTATTTATTAATAATAAAATATTCAGAATTACATTCCACTTCTTTTGACTCTGCTGAGTCATCAGCTCCTACTTAGCATTAAATTTAACATAATGTCTTAGGAAATCAAATTAAAAAAATTAACATTATTTTACAAAATTGGGGTATGTGACAATATATATATATATATAAACATGTTTTACAAAAAATAGGTCACGAGACCTCATCTGAAGCGCTCAGGATTTTAGGTAAAAAATCATCATACAAAAATCCTGAAGCTATCTATCAACTTTCAGTAAATACATCATGCAACCTATCATTTAGTGATGCTCATGGTAACACATGACCGCCCGGGCTACTCGACATAGCAGTCTACTGAAACGACTCGGTACTCCGGTGGTGGGCCTCTAGTACCTCAGTGGGAGGTCGTCGATCAAGGCATCTGGGATATCTAGATTCAACCTCTCGAGGTTCTCCTCTAGCTCCCCTATCACATCATCGCCCTGTGGTGCAAAGCAAGCTCCAGCTCGCCTATCTAGGGGGGCGGATCCCCCAGGTCGTGCTGCTCCGACATCTGCATGAAAACATTCAAGTCTCGTTACTACACATAAAAAATATAAAACATCAAAACATAAAAACACAATTGCCATGTTAGGATTTTTATTTCTTACCGATATCACTCCATTGTCCACCAGGTGGAAACGGTAGATCGGGGTCACCACTGAAGTCAGTGCCCGCGTATGCATAGTCCTCAACCATGAGGAGCTGATCTCTCAACCATCTGAAGAACGGGTCACCGAAATTCACCTTGACTCTACCCGCTCTTGTGCGGGCCATGATCTAGACCCACATCAGCATGTGAGGGTCTCTCACCCTCAACTCTGAAACACCACCTGGGGTCTCATCTGGGGAACTCGCTCGAAAAAGAAACATGTTAAAATGGAACCCAAACCGAACTGTTTCAGCTCCCCCTATCAGCACTTGGTTATCTAATCTTTGAATATCAGAAGCAGAGCCTCCGCCAAGTTGAAGACTGTGTGTGCCTTGGCCTCTATAGCATACAGCATATGCACTCTAGATGCCTGATGTACCCCTTGGCTCCCCACCACTCTCTGCATGGTAAATAAAATTGGTCGTAGAGGGCCATCCACCACTGCTTTTATGGGAATTTTCTTCCCCGATGTTTTGGGCCCAGGAATACAATGGCAGTTTATCAATTCTTGGGTAGTGATGTCCCCTCTACGGGGACCAGTCAAAGAGATGGGAGCACCCCGTCCCGATAGGCCTGTCAGGAAGTAGATATCCTCTACTTCAATTGTCAATACATGAGCACCCACCTCAAAATATTGTTTCTCTGGATTCCACATACGGAGTATATGCTCTAATAAGCGCTCATGTGACACCATGCTGGGTGTGCAGAAAAACTTTAGAAGACCACAGTCTCTCAACACGGCTATACAACCCGCGTTTCATTCGGCAAATGCAGCATCATTGTCATGTTTCCTCTCTTTCCAAATTTCCATTTTTTATAAATGGGAACCTGTCAAAAACCATCACAAGGCCAATTAGAAACATCATCAATCATTCAAATAATCAAATTTGAGCTAGTTTTCCTTGTAAATATATTTTTGTTCACCCACAACCAACACCGCCTATGTCCCATTGAGGACAGGTGGTGGCACCGCCTATGTCAAGTGTTTTAGGCGTGGTTCTAGCGGGGTACTGCTTATCCCGCAAGGGATAAGAGTGGTGCCCGCATTCATGGTTTTCAGGCTCGCCCAAAAGGCCCAAAAAACCCCCAAAAATTAAAAAAAAATGAAAGCATGAAATGAAAGGGAAAGGTTCAAGCTTTTACCTGGAACTGACAGTGCGTAAATCTGATGGTAAATGCTCTCGAAATCACCAGCTGAAAATCTAACCAAGAAACTGCTCCAAAGGCTCTCCACTAATTGTAAATGGTAAAAAAAATTGTTTTTACTATTTACATACTTTTATAAGCATTATAGGTTTTGGCATGTCATAGTTTTTAAAATCTATCAGTCATGATCCTTTAATGTCATTTATCGGAGAGTTTTAACAGTTGTTTTTAAGTCATTGCAGGATAAAGAGCGGTAGTAGTAAAAGTTATGGGAGTTTGTTTTTTACTTTTTCGCACTACCATAAAATGGAAAAAGTATTTGAGCATTCATTACGACACTTTGGTCATGCTCTCCAAACTTAACATCAAAGGTCCGAGTCCTTTTATGATTCTTTTCAGACTCGTAAAAACTCTCACCATGAAAAGAGACCTAGTGGAGTCTTCTTTAAACTCTTTTCGGGCTCCTTAAATATGAAAAGATTGTCGAGTGTTGGGCTATAGGGAAAACCCAGGTTTTATACCATTCACTTCGCACCAACAAAAGACCCACAGTGTTGGCTCTTTCGGCAACAACCTGCGAACAGGTTGCAGTCTCACCCGAAACAGCTATGGGATGCCGCAAAATCAGGTTTTTGCAAGCAGAAGAGGGATATTACTGTACCTTTAGCCTTTAATAACTTATATTCATATAACACAGAGATTCAACATTCACATATATAACTTCACAACTAAATAAACAGGCAGTAACTTGCTTAACCCTTTACTGGGAATTCACAACGAAGTTATTTAGTTAGCAGTGATCTTATTTATCAGATATACATTTATCAATGCATGAAAGAACATAAAAGAAACAACACAAAGAACCACAACACCAGATACAACGTGGTTCACCCCCAGTGTAGGGGCTATGTCCATAGAACTGTGTTTTACTCAACTCTTTACTAAAATCACAGTTCTGATCTGCGCACACAGCTGCAGATTTCCTTAATCTCACAAAACCCTCTGCGCACACAGCTGCAGAGGTCGTCCACGCACACAGCTGGGACTTAACCTTCTTACATACAAACCTTAGCTTTGCATCAATTCATCTTACATCAAAAAGCCTAAACTGACTTCTTTACAAGAGTGCTTATTTATAGTGCACTTATTACAAAACCATGGGCTTAAACCATGGGTTTATTACAAAAAAGAAGGTTTTTACTCAACCCCGACACCCCTAAGACTGTTTTGAGTCATAACTCCGCTTACAAAATCCCGTAACTCCGTGGAGTTACCAAAATTAGGGACCATTAAGGTGCGCGCCCCAACAAGCCCCTAAGACTCACCAGTGGCCCGTCCCGGGACACTCTGCTGCTCCTCTGGTAGGCGAACTTTGTCAATGAAGATAGCGAACTGCTTGTTGAGGGAACGCATGATATTGTCAGTTGCTTGCTCTTTTTCGATCAACTCCTGTAATGCTGCGGCGGAAGCTTCGCTGGTATTTTGCTGCGCAAATGCATCGTATTCCTTCAGAACTTTGAGTTGGGTGTCCACAGCAGTACTCAATTCGAAAGCTTCGCTGATAACTGGCTGCATAGCAGTTTCTACTTCTGTTGCTTTTGCTCTGCACGACTCGATTTCCTGTTGGAGTTCATTGCTTCACTTTACCTTGAGCATTTTCTCCATAGGCGGTAGAGTCTTAATTTCCACTTTTACTGTATCCAACTCTGTCTGTCGCTGCCTGATGGTTTCTTGCAGCTGTCTGACTTCTGGGTGTTCCTGTAGGGTGATCCAAGCCTCAACACTGTCTTCTAGCAGCTTCGCTGCGCTGCTCACAATATCCAATATTTTTGCTGCGGAGGCCTGAATGTCGACTCAGCATTGTTCCCTGACCTCTGGTGGACTCTTTGGGTTGATGCAGAGTTGAAGCTCCGCAATCTGAGCCTCATGTGCTGCTTTGAGCTTCTCTATTTCACTGCAGGACTACTGCGCGTAATCTTTCAACCTGGCTAATATTTGTTCTGGTTCTTCTACCCGCTGCACGTCGAAGTCAGGAAGACTTCGACATGCCTCATCCAAGACTCGTACCAGGGTAATGTGCTTACGTTCTGCATCCCTCTTTCTCTGCTCCGCTACCTCCAGCTGCGTGGCGAAGCCCTGCTGCTTCCTTATGGAATTTTCCAGCTATATTTGCGAATATTGGTCACGTGCCTGGATTTCTTTCATAATTGCTAACTGACAGAGATGTAGCTCCATCATGGACATCTTAGTGTAATCAATTCCAACCTTCATACTCATCTCCGAACGAGACGCTGCATCCGTTAATATGAGGGCGGCACTCGAGACTTGGCCTTTGTTGTCTCTGGTCGGCCATTGCCTGAGGTCTGGCGGCGCGCTTACTGGGACAGTGCTTGCTGAAGAGCCAGTCAGTGATTTTGCCGCGAAGTCCTTCAACTCCGAAATGTGTTTTGCTACACCGGTGATGGCATGCAGTTGTGTAGCTGCAAATTTTGACCATTTCTTGGTGAGAACTTCTATAGACCTCGAGAGAGCTTGATCCAGCTTCTCACTTGTCAGGCTGGGCTCCTCATCAATATTCTTGTCCTTCGATGCCTTCATTTTCTTTCGAGACTGGGGTTTGTTCACTTCCTCCGGCTCTGGCGTCTTGCGCTTATGCTGCGGATTAGGGTCTGAAATAGTGTTAACCGAGTCTCCTTATTCTTTCTCATTGCCATCATCTCCACCCTGGTCACTTCCACTCTGCTGCGACTCAATTTTTTCTTCACTGTCTTCAGGGGGGTCTTGGTGCTGTGTATGACAAGGGCCTGCGCCCATATTGGTAACTGGGGGAACTGGAATGGTGGGTTTTTTTCCTGCGTCCTTCAACCATTTCGTCGGCCACTGTTGAATGACTGCGAGGATGTCTTCTTTGGTCACTACATATGGTAACTTAAATCATTGATGCTTTTGATCCGCGCGGGACTAGATGAAAATATGATGCATGTCAGTGCTGAAATAGGTTGCGCCGTCGTACTGATAGAATAACTCATTACTGAGCCGAGGGGTTTTCATGATCTCATACGAGATACTCATCATATAAAATGCAAATACACAGTTGGTCATCTCTTGTAGGGTTTTATCCTTGGAAATCCACAGGGAGGCGTACTGTACTGCTCCAGGAAAGTCTGGAGGTATAGAAGCAAACTGCACCTCGGTAGGTTCTTGCCATCCAACCAGGGCGATAAGGACTATCAACTAGGAATAGTGAAAGGGCCTACCTTTCTCCTGCGTGTCGCAGACGTCTTCAAGGAATTCCTTCGTGATATATGCTGCCCAATTGTAACTATAGCCTTCGGCACAGTTCGCAGCAATTCTGATAACCGAGGCAGGCACTTCATATGGTCTGCACTTTCGCATGAGCTTTCATGCTAGAAGCTCAACTACGAAGTGAATATTATGTTTTTGAATTGCAGAAGTGTGATATCCTCTTTTTCCCTTCGTCAGGCTGAAGCGTTCCTTCATGCTTTGCGCGAGCTTCGTATCCTCATGCTTTGAAGGAAATTCGGTCCCCAGATCAGGTCCTGCTATTGGTAAGGCTGTGATCCTATGAATGAGCTCACCATTAATAGGAATTTTCTTGTCTCCTATCCATAGGTAGCCGTCATGTACTAATGCTAGCAGTTGTTTGACCACTATGGTTACCTGTGTGCTGCGACCAAAATGGGGCGCATGGAGCATCTTTAGCAGACCCGCTTGATCCAAGCCAGCAGCCCACTGTTTCACTTCCAGCAATGTCGCGTTAGTCTCTGGATATTTGAAAAAATGCAAGTATTGTGCTGGGGCTAACTGTGGAAACTTTCCATGGTCATTCGTGTCATGGTCGGCATACTTAAGTCGGTTTATTTTCCCTGTCATGATCCCGAACAACTGCACGCGAAGGGGTGCGTAATGTGAACTTATTTAGTCATCGAGGTGGCTGGACTCCTGGTCGAACTAGTGGAAGATACGGTGGACACTTCGGTGTAATATTCTCATCTTCTGCAGGTGGGGACTCTGCTGAACCAGACGGTTGCATCTCAGGGTCTTCTGGTGTTTTCCCTGATTGCTTGTGTCGGTCTTCGTTGCGTTTAGAACGTACTTCAGGCTTAAACTTCTTCCAAGCAGAGCGTGTCTGCATTGGATGAGTCGGCGTTGGGGGAGTTTCTTCACGGGGAGCAGATGCAGGTGGTTGGTGGAAAAGGTTGGGCAACCCTGTCTGCTCAAACTCTCGCAATAGTTCTTGGAACTCACGATCAACGGACATGGATGCAATTGTAAAACTTAAGAATCTGAAGAATGTGAAACTTGCGGGTGTGGGTGTCTTCTTATAGAATCTATCCCCGAAATCTGTCATAACTGTGCATTGATGGCACCAATTCTGACAGAGATCTTGCCCAAACGGCGGTAGATTTTCCAAGATCGCATTAATACAGGCAGTTAATACAGAGAACGTACCAGTGCCGCCAAATTTGATTTCTTTTAACGGTCGTTTTTTAAGTTCTGACAGACCTGTCCTTCTTCGGCACAGGCAGTAGCTGTGGCTGCGCGCTAATAAGGACATTCGACACCTCTGGAACCATCTGCGACATGGAGTCGAGCTTCAACCCACGACAAAATGCCATCCACAGCTTCAATGATTCCTCTTATTTCCAGGAACTGCCTGAGACATAAGTCCCGACACTCATGGAGAAGTTGGGTTGCTATGCTTGCTGTGTCTCCATCCCAATAATCTCCACTGGTAACATACCTAGGCTAGTCTTCTGATCCAATGTTGACTGTCCGCGTCTTCAGGGGCTGAGTCACTTCAAGGTCTTCGGTTGCTAGTCCGTGTATGTCGCAGTGTTCTTCGGACTCAGGAATACCAATATTGCATGGATCATCATCCTCGTCAATTGCGAGGTTATAATATTCAACGGCATGAGCTTCTTGTGCCATCCAATCAGGCCGGTATTTTACTATTTCTTGAGCATCCAATACCTCAGTATGGACCAACCTGATAGCTGCATCTAAAGCTGGACAAACTTCATTAGTAGAAAAGGTAAGCACAAAACTATCAACAAGACGATCCCAACTAACAGTATCCTGGTGAAGCTGAGCCTCCGTGTACCAGTTCTTTGCTATTGGTTCCAAAGTATGTACAAACCTATGTACCCATACTTCCTGAGGTACATGCTGCCATGCTTCGTAGCACTGTGCCAAATATTCCTGAGGGCTAGTCTTCCCATCAAGCCTGCTTTGCACCTTCTGGGGTTGATCCACAATTCTCAAGCGAAGGAACTTCTGACGAGCTTCCCAACTAGGACTGTTCTGCTGATGGTCATTCCACCATCTAGCTGCTGTGGGTCTGAATACTAAATCTAGAGTCTATCTTTTCTGTGGATCTGGTATCTGGTCTAAGAATTGTTCAATAAACTATTTTGGGTCTGACAAGTTATCAAAATTAGGTAGGACTCTTACCTGTGCACCAAGCCATCTAATAGATTTGGTAATTCTGGCACATCTATGTCCATGCAGCTCATAAAGTCTGTTCTGCCAGTTTTCTAACCCATCATCTGAATCCGTCATGCAGGAGCTGTCACACTGCCAATCCATGATACCTTCGGCAGTATGATCAACATAATATTCTTCCTTAGCTGTGATATTGTACAGAAGAGAGATATTACTGTACCTTTATCCTTTAATAACTTATATTCATATAACACAGAGATTCAACATTCACATATATAACTTCGCAGCTAAATAAACAGGCAGTGACTTGCTTAACCCTTTACTGGGAATTCACAGCGAAGTTATTTAGTTAGCAGTGATCTTATTTATCAGATATACATTTATCAATGCATGAAAGAACATAACAGAAACAACACAAAGAACCACAACACCAGATATAGCGTGGTTCACCCCCAGTGTAGGGGCTACGTCCACAGAACTGCGTTTTATTCAACTCTTTACTAAAATCACAGTTCTGATCTGTGCACACAGCTGCAGATTTCCTTAATCTCCCAAAACCCTCTGCGCACATAGCTGCAGAGGTCGTCCACGCACACAGCTGGGACTTAACCTTCTTACATACAAACCTTAGCTTCGCATCAATTCATCTTACATCAAAAAGCCTAAACTGACTTCTTTACAAGAGTGCTTATTTATAGTGCACTTATTCCAAAACCATGGGTTTATTACAAAAAAGAAGGTTTTTACTCAACCCCGACACCCCTAAGACTGTTTTGAGTCATAACTCCGCGGAGTTACCAAAATTAGGGACCGTTAAGGTGCGCGCCCCAACATCGAGTGATCTTATCTTCTTCATGCTCATTAAAGCACTTGAAGAGTCATTCGTCTGATGGTAGGTTATCACTTTTTTGGTTCAGATGGACTATTTTACGGAAAAGGACCTTGTGGAGTCTTCTTCCATGGTCGTTCAGACTCTTTAAACATGAACGGTACCGAGTTAACTTTCATTGGACTCGTTAAATTAAACATTGAGAGACCCTCTTTTGGGAACGAACCCCTCCTCTCTTAGGTTCGTAAAAAATATGAGTTTGGACTTGTCTTCAAACGAGCTACAACGAGTGTTTGTTACCCTCTTTGAACTCGCAAAAACAAAAAGAGGCACTCATCAACCATGATGGGGAAATTATGGGAAGGAAATCATTTTGCAAATAAATGGCATTTTGTTGTTATCTTTGAACATGGCACTTGTCTGCATATCATTTCAGTAAATTGGGTATTGAGCTGATTTCCGTGGCGATCCACTTTCATGAGTCATGTCACTCCTTTGAGTCTTTCAAAATAATGCATTGTCCACCTTCGCACTGTGTGTTTGTCTGGTCTAGTCATGCTGCCAAGTCTTTTTGTCGTGCCGCCCGATGTTTAAAGAAAGTTGAAAAAGTTTACCTCTGCAGTCAAAACAGTCTTTTTGTTAGTACTATTGAGTCAGTTTCATGGTTACCTCATTCACATCATTCCAGAACTTTGTTCCGAGTTTCCTGTCGTCGATGTGGGATTTATCGTGGCCCTCCTTCGACGAGACTATTCCTGTCGACATCAGCTCATCATCCGGGAAATAGTATTAGAAACAAATTTAGTACCTTGATATCTATATGCCTCAATGACATATTCTCTCGCTCTCGACATAAGTTCACATCATTGACCTTTGATCGATAGAATCAATTGGGTGTTCGACATCAAGACATCTATTCACACTCCGTAGATTGTACTAGGGTACCTTGGGAATCATTGACATCAATGGTGATCTCCCTCGCACTTGTTAACAGTTCATATCATTGGTCGATAATCAAGTGGTTTCTACCATGTTTGACTTTAGAACAATGTAATCACATGGATAGAATCGTACTTTGTGGAAAACGAGACGAAGACCCTGGGTACTTGTTTAGCACTCATTGCTTTCCCCAGGTTGCGATGGAGTTTTGTATATCTAGCATGGATCCACATTTGTATGGTCGTGGCTATGCTCAAATTTGCATCTATATGACATAGATCTACGTTGTATGTCTGGTAGCTATGTCCAAGTTTTAGTCCTCTATCACATGGATCTACGTTGTATTCTAGTAGCCATGGTTTTTTATTCCTCTCATGGATCGTCCTTGTATTGGTCTACAGCAATGAGTTGATTACATTTGTCTATGAGTCAAAAGTATTGATGTATTGCAGATTCCTACTCTATGAGACTCTCCAATCAAGCCAACTCTCACCTCGAAGTGACAACTTGTTCTCTCAAAGCTCTCGCTTATCGTATCCCTCTAAGCCTCATGCTTTTGGGGGAATTCTGTTATACCTAAATCCTGTCACCAACATGTGATGAGATCCTTAACACCTATGTTTTCCCTAAATCCCAAACTTGGAGTGGAAAACTTGCTTTGGATATCAATTCTACATGAAAAAACCTAGCACCGCACTTTCCTTTTGGCTAATGAGCGATACCTTGTTCAGCACTGCCTGAGTCCTATTATAGAAACACGGTGCCACTGCATATATGTTGTGTTCTTGGAGCGGTTCTCACCTAAACCACTCTATCATAAGGGAACAAAAGCAGTACCCTTGGTAAAAATGGAAAAAGAGAAGATTCTCGAGGCTTCTAGAACTTGAGCCTCATGTCCTCCCTTATCCCTATCAATATGGGTTAGTTGGAGTCGAGATCCCCCTTGGTAGGATCTTAGAGCCACCTCACCCACAATTCTCTCAACTATCCCTATCCGTTGAGCCCTATAAATACAAGCTCATATCCATAGTTGAGGGGGAGAACTAAATGGTAATGTTATGTTGTTGAATTGACTATCTAGTCCATTAATCCATTGCAGAGCACAAGAGAGCAAGTTGGAGCTATCGAGGATGAGGTGTTTGACTTGTGGAGGATTTTGTCAACACTAAGGAAATGGTTGTAAGCTTCTTCATTCATTTCTTAATGCAAAGCTGATTTCCGTCCCACATATATGTTGTACTGATCTCGCATGTATATGTTACTAGATTCTTTAATCACTAGTATGGATGTGTGAATAATGTCCTAGTAGCTTTGATCTTCTTGTTTGTTTGACATGTTATGCAGGTACACAGGTTCATCATCAAAGTAGTATTTCAGGTGTTTACAACATTTAGGGAAGGTCTTCATCCTTTGTGATTCACTCATTTATTCTGGATCTGAACCATTCAGACCAGAGGAACAACTTCTGTCTGCAAAAGGTGCAATATTCCTGACCACAAGCCTTACCTTATCAATATTATAATTACCCACAACCTAATTGGCAACTCCCATATTTTCTACATTGGATCTGCCAGACTTATCCAAATTGATTAATGATCCCATCCTCCATGACCCTTTTTGGGCAACAATTCCACTCAAGTTACCATCAGATATCACAAAATTTGATGGAAATCGAGGTGAAGGTCTAAAAAACCACATTATGACCTTCCATCTATGGTGATCTTCCAACTCCTTAATCAATGGTTCCATCTGTTTGAGGCTCTTCCAGAGAACTTTGACTAGTACAGTTGGTAAGTGGTATATTGAACTTCCACAACATTCGTTTGTGGATTTTAATTCCTTGGCAACTGTATTCCTTACCCATTTCCAACTACCAATCTGTTATGAAATTAGTATGGATCTTTTTACCTCTCTATGAAAAACTACTACCACTCACATATCGGATCCCATTCATGAGTGGAGACCGACGTAGAAGCTTAAGCAAGGCTCTTATTCCAGATCAATTGGTAGCTTATTCGTTTACCAAGCTTTTGTTGCCACCTATTGCCTGAGATGTGGTTATGGGCGATGATGTTACAGAAGAACAGGCTATTAGTCGAGCTCATTATTTAGACCTTGTTTATTCTCAGTGTAGAACATTATATGATTTAATTCCTAATGGCCCTCATCCCAACACCGATATTTCTAAGCCATCTGCTGAAACTTATGTAGATGGTTTTGTAGGTTCAATCCAAACTCCATCCACAACGAAACCTGCCAAGCAACAAAGTTATTCTCCCGCTACTTCCTCGAACCCTAGTGTTTCTACCAAGGTGAATGCTATCCAATCTTCAAAAACACCTGGTAATAAGAAAAAAGGTAAAGGTAAATCTAAAAAATATGGAAACCAGCAGGAGAATCCTAAGACTATGACTCCAGAGAATGAGTTGAAACCAAAATGAAAGGATAAGTACCCCTGCTTGTTGTGTGGATATGATCACTTCACCAAGGAATGTCCTAGGCATGAAAAGATCGATAATTTTTTGAAAAATAATCTTACACTGACAGTTATAATTAACTCTTTCCCATCTCAACAACAATTAGTTAATCATACATCTTTACATGGTCCCTCTTCCTCCATGGAGGAAACATAATGATGTCCGCCAAAAATGTTAACTTGACCACACGAACACAAACATATGATAAACCTCCCAAGAAGAAAGATGAAGGTACTTATCCTTAGAATACTCCTTCTACTAGTCCTTCTCCTCCACCACTTTCTAATGGCCCTTTAACCATTGAAAAACCTGGTCTTGAAACCATTTTACGCCATCCCAAGATTATGATTCGGAAGTCAGTAGTCAATCCTAGCACTCGAGCTGCCCAATTCCATAATATTGTTGAATATTTAGCTCAGGCACCTTGCACTATGTCTACTCTGGAAGTACTCCAAAGTTTCCCTACACAACGTAAAAACTTGTTGTCGGACTTAGGGGCCTTAGATCCCAAAAATTCTAATACAATCACTTTTAATGTGGAGAATTATAAATCGAGGCTATCTCACCAGCTTGCATTTCAAATCGCGACTAAGGTAATTGGTAGGAATTTTCATCGTACCGTATTAGGAGAAGGAGCTTCCACCTCAGTTTTATCTATGTCTTGTTGGAGAGCCATTGGTTCTCCTGACCTCAACCTGTCACCAACCAATTTGAAATATTTCGACGAACGAGGCTTCCAACCTCACGGCTTGTTACCAAAACTATCTATCGAGCTGGGGAACAAGACCATTTCTATCCAGGTAGAAGTGGTCGATGGTTCGTTGGATTACAACTTGTTATTAGGAAGAAATTGGTTTTACACTATGACAGTATGACTCATCAGTATTTCACACTCTCTAGTTCTCCTCACCTTGGAAACATTGTAACCATCAATCAACTTGAGTATTGTTCACCTGATGTCACTACCACCACGGGAATACCATTCTTATGTTGGGGCAATCCCACCCTCCTTATCAATCTATAGGGGTCAAACTTTTGAAAGATTCATCCCTTATGGGAGTCTTTCCATCTACTGCTTACCCTTCTATTACCGAAACCGCTTCAGTGAACATGATATCATCTATTACCAGGGGCACATCCAAAGGCAAAGAGATTGTTGAAACACCTTCTCTAAGTCCTCACGAAGCTCTCTACAATGTCATTCAATATACTTTTGATGCGTAACATTACTCAAACCATCCCCATCGACATATTGATGAAGCCAAGAGTTGTTGAACATGTTCATCTAGGCCAGAACTGTTTGGCAACAGAAATTGAAGATTACAAAGCTCTTTTCAAATAATTCTGAGATATTTTGCCTGGAGTTATGAGGAAATACCTAGGATTGATCCATCCATTGTAGTATATGAGATCAAGACTTACCCGACGGTAAAACATGTTAGGTAGAAACTCGTCAAGTTTATCCAAGGAAAGCTGCAGCGATAAAAGCTGAGGTTGAAAAACTTATGAAAGTTGGTTTCATTTATCATGTGGCTTTGACAGAGTGGGTATCTAATAATGTTTATGTTACCAAGAAGTAGGGCACTATTAGGGTTTGTATTGATTTTAGGGACTTAAACAAAGCTTATCTGAAAGAAAACTTTCCTACCCCTATATCGATCAAATCATCGACAATTGTGTTGGAAGTGCCATCTTCTCCTTTATGGATGGTTTCTCTGGCTATAATCAGATTGAAATATTACCTGTCAATCGGCATAAAATGACATTTATTTCCCCATGGGGAACCTTCGCTTATCGTAATTTACCTTTTGGCTTGAAAAATTTGGAGCCACATTCCAACGAGCCATGTCCTATGAATTTCATGATATTAAGCACATAGTGGAACCTTACCTGGATGACCTACCCGCTCATTCACAACGGAGAGAGGATCATTCATGGCGTCTTAGGGACATTTTCCTTAAATTTCATCACTATCATATTCGACTTAATCCACATAAGTGCATCTTTTGTGTAGAGATTGGATGCCTTCTTGGCTTTGTTGTTTCCAAGGATGGTATCTGGATTGATCCTTTGAACATTGCTACAATTATAGCCTTGGGACATTAGATCCTAAAAATTCTAATACAATCACTTTTAATGTGGAAAATTACAAATCAAGGCTAACTCACCAGCTCGGATTTCAAATCGTGACTAAGGTAATTGGTAGGAAGGTTCATCGCATTGTATTGGGCGAAGGAGCTTCCACCTCAGTTTTATCTATGTCTTGTTGGAGAGCCAGTAGTTCTCCTGAACTCAACCGGTAACAAACCACTTTGAAATATTTCAACGGACGAGGATTCTAGCCTCATGGCTTGTTACCGACACTATCTATCGAGCCGGGGGGCAAGACCATTTCTATTCAGGTAGAAGTGGCCGATGGTCCGTTGGATTACAACCTGTTATTAGGAATAAATTGGTTTTACACTATGACGATAGTCGCTTCGTCGGTATTTCACACTCTCTGGTTCCCTCACCTTGGAAATATTATAACCATCGATCAACTTGAGTATTGTTCACCTGATGTCACTATCACCACAAAAATAACATTCCTATGTTGGGGCAATCCTGCCCTCCTTATCAATCTGTAGGGGTCGAACTTTTGAAAGATTCATCCTTTATAGGAGTCTTTCCATCTACTGCTTACCCTTCTAGTACCGAAATTGCTACTGTGAACATGATATCATCTATTACCAGTGGCACATCCAAAGGCAAAGAGATTTTTGAAACACCTTCTCTGAGTCCTCACGAAGCTCTCTACAATGCCATTCAATATACTTCTGATGCCTACGTCGATGAACAACACTTAGTAGCATCAGATCCTTACCATCTTCCTTATTGGCTAGATTCCCTCTCCTGACTCTGGATTATCTCTTACAACCTTTTCCATCTGACGAGTCTATCATGGAGATTATCAGTCAGGATGAATATTTATGGGAATATCATCATCACAGATATTCTTTCCTTCTTAGTCTCAATATGGTAGATTTTGATTTTGTATCTCTTATCAGTTTTGATATTGTCAGACATCCTCAAACACCTATACTATTACAAGGTGTTGATTTTGAAGGGTATTTGTGTAACATTACTTAAACCATCCCCATCGACATAACTATTTGGCAACAGAAATTGAAGATTACAAACCTCTTTTCAAAGAATTCTGATATGTTTTCGCGTGGAGTTATTAAGGAAATACCTGAGATTGATCCATCCATTGTAGTACATGAAATCAAGACTTACCTAACGGCAAAACCTGTTAGGAAAAAACTCCGTCAAGTTTATACGAGGAAAGATGCAGTGATAAAAGTTGAGGTTAAAAAACTTCTGAAAGTTGGTTTCATTTATCCCGTGGCATTGATAGAGTAGGCATCTAATACTGTTTTTGTTACCAAGAAGCAGGGCACTATTAGGGTTTGTATTGATTTTAGGGACTTAAACAAAGCTTATATCAACTTTCCTACCCCTATATCGATCAAATCACCGACAATTGTGTTGGAAGTGTCATCTTCTCCTTTATGGATGGCTTCTCTGGCTATAATCAGATTGAAATATTACCGATCGTTCAGCATAAAACGACATTTATTTCCCCATGGGGAACCTTTTCTTACCGTAAGTTACCTTTTGGCTTGAAAAACGTTGGACCACATTCCAATGAGCCATGTCCTATGCATTTCACGATATTAAGCACATAGTGGAACCTTACCTGGATGACCTATCCGCTCATGGAATCTTAGGGGCATTTTCCTTAGATGTCGTCACTATCATATTTGACTTAATCCACATAAGTACGTATTTTGTGTAGAGATTGGATGCCTTCTTGGCTTTGTTGTTTCCAAGGATGGTATCTGGATTGGTCCTTTGAAAATTGCTACAATTATAGCCTTACCCCCCCCCAGCCAACCGACATCACAGAACTCCAAAGTTTGCAAGGGAAGGAAAACTTTCTTCGTTGCTTCATGTGAAAATTTGCAGAAAAGACACATGGCTATATGTGTTTGTTGGAAAATAACACTCCCTTCATTTGGGATGATCAAGCTCAATATGCTTTTGATAATTTAAAACATGCCATAACACACTCACCTATGTTACACCCCCCTAATTACGCAAAAGACTTTATGCTCTATATTATTGCCTCCACTACTACCATTGGTATGGTTCTAGTGTAGGAGAATTTGAATGGGCAAGAACACATGATTTATTATCTTAGTAAGAGTCTACTGGACTCCAAAACTCGATACTCACATGTGGAGAAGTTAGCTTTGGATACAATCATTCCTGTACAACACTTTCTTCATTGCATCCTACTTCACACCACTATCGTTCTCGCAGATCAAAACCCCTTGTATTACATCTTGGCCCGTTAGGTACTGGGGGGCAAATATTCTCCCTGCATTGTTATCTTGCAAGAATTTAATCTTGAGTTCACTAGGACTACTTCTAGGAAGTCCTTAGTTTTTTCGGAGTTGATGTGTGATATTCCCCATGCTATTGTGGAAACTAAACCCAATGACTCATTGCATGATGAGTTCTTGTTCCTAATTAGCACGACAGACCCGTAGTATGGATATTTGATCATATATCTCCAAACTCAATGATTTTAGCCTCACCAATCTCACGATGATCGTTGGCACATTTTCCATCACGCCAAGTATTATCTAATTCTTAATGATACCTTATATTGACGTGGTATTGATTCTATTCTCCGACAATGTTTAACACACGATGAGGTTGAACAAGTATTGAATTATCTCCACTCTGGAGCATGTGGTTGTCATCTTTCTAGGATGGTTACCGCTCAGAAAATCCTTCGCGTTGGTTACTTTTGGCCTTCGATCTTCAAGGATTTCCATGGAGCGGTCAAAAAATGCCCACCCTACCAGCTCTTTTATCCGAAAAAGCGTGGCCACCCTGCTCCACTACACCCCGTCATTGTCATTGGCCCTTTCACCAAATGGGGGATGGATTTCATGCATTGTAAGCCTACCTTAGCTGGGGGGTACATTTACATCATTGTAGTTGTTTATTATTTTACAAACTGGGTTGAGGGAATTCCTACGTATGTCAAGGATGGTAAGATTGCCGCCATATTCTTGTTTATATGTCATTGCTAGATTTGGAGTTCCTCGGACTATAGTGACTGATCACAGATCCCATTTTCGTAATCAGATGATGGTCAATTTAAGCACCAAGTTGGGTTTTCGTTATGAAAACTCAATCCCCTACTATCCACAAACTAATGGCCAAGTTGAATCCATTAACAAAGTCCTTAAGATGATGCTTCGTAGGATGGTTGGAGAACATAAATCAAATTGGAATTGAACTATGTTTTTGACACTTTGGTCCTATAGAACTTATGTGAAAACAACGATCAGTTTCACACATTTCCAATTAGTCTATGGACTGGAAGCCATTTTACCTATTGAATGAAAAATTTTGTCATTGAAACTAGTTGTCGAGCTTCTTCCTAATACCTCGAATGAGGAAGAATGTTTCCTTTATCTTATGGACCTTGACGAAACACGACGAGATGTTGCTTTAGCCAATGAATTGCATAAAAAAACGTATCAAGACCCAATATGATAAATCAGTTCAACCTCGTGTCTTCAACAAAGGAGACCTTGTTCTGACATATGATCAGAAACATGATAGGTTGGGAAAGGGGAAACTTGAATCAATGTGGTACAGTTCTTGTGTCGTTAGCAAAGTCTTAGAGAAAGGGGTCTATGAATTGGTGGATTATGATGGAATACCTTTCAGGAAACCTCGCAATGGGTTGTACCTGAAAAGGTACTATGCTTAGAACATCTTGCATTAGTACCTCATACATTTGTGTATATTTGACTTTTTAGTGTGGTTTTATTATTTTAGTATGGTTTTGGGTCTTATCTGACACTGCTTATTCCATGTTATGTTTTAAATTATGCAGAGGACTCTTTACTATGATTTTGTCGATGGTGCTAGCCGTCGTACCTTGAATCTCACTTCAACAGCCTGGGCACTGTATTCCCAAGCCAATGACTTAGTTAGTTCTAGGGGAGTCTGCCTAGGTCCTGCTACCAAAAATATTGTTGAATATCATGTGGTGATTGGGTTGTTAACCAAAGCTTTGTCTCGTGATATTGATCACTTGGTCATCTTTTTGGACTCCCAGCTAGTGGTTTCTCAGCTGAACCATGTGTACGCCATCTAAAACCCAGTACTTCTTCATCGTTTTTGAAGGGTATGTCTACTTGAGAGCTCATTTGAGTCTATTAATTATCAACATGTTCCAAGGTCTTTTAATTTGATTGTCGATTCAATTGCTAATTACATGCTGGATTGGCATCTTGCCCATTCTTGACATATTGATATAAAAAATAACATGTGAAACTGGAGATAACAATGTAAAAAGACAAAATCCATGTAAATCGCATTCCATTACAAATTTATGTAGGCCGCAAAAAGATAAGTCTGTATATATATAAAAGTGTTCAGTACAAAAATGTGGTCTCGAGACTTGGACTGAAGCATACAATCTTTTAGCACTATAAGATAACAAAAACCTAAAGCTTGTAACTTTTAGTGTGCATATCCTATCAAGCTCTAATGATGCTCATGAAAGCACATAATGCCCCTTGCCACTCTGCGCAGGAAACGACCAAAACGACCTGGCACACCAATCGTGTGTCATTGGCATCTCCTAGGGAGGTCATCCACCGAAGTGTCAGGAATATCTAAAGTCAGCTTGTTGGCATTCTCCTAAAGCTCAGTCATCTCATCATCATCCTAGCGTACAAACCGAGCCTCGGCTTGCCTGTCAATTGGTGAATACCCTCTTGGTCTCGCTATCCCAACATCTGCACAACATGAAACATGTCTCAGTACCATGCATAAAAATTATAAAATTACAAAAACATACATTTTAGTGTCTTACTCACTGAGATCTCCTCACTGCTCATCCTCATGTAGGGCTAGGTTTGGATCTCCTTGAAAATTGGTGTCTACATAGGCATAATCCTTGACCATGAGAAGTTGGTCATCTAACCAGCGGAAGAAGGATGTTCCATATTTAACCCTGGGACCAATGCCACCATGGCGGGCCAAGACCTCAACCCACCAAAGCATGTGTGGAACTCTTGCTCCGAGCTTGTTGAAGGCCACCTGAGGCCTCAACAGTGGAACCTGCTCCATTAAAAATGACACTAAAATGGTACCATATCCAAACTATTTTAACTCATGACGATGTCACTTGGTAAGTTGTTCTTTGAAAGTTTCCAACAAGGCTTCAACCCAGTTGAACACAATTGGCGCCATTGCCTCTAAGGTATATAACATGTGAGCCCTAGATGCATGATGATCTCCTTGGCTCCCGGAAATCCTCTACATGGTGAAAAGGACCGTCCTCAAGGGTAACTCCATCACATCCTTCATGGGATATTTTTCCCACTCATTTGAGTACCTGGGAAACAGTATTGATCTATGAGGCCCTATGTAGTAACATCCCCACCATGAGGACTAGTAAAAAATATGGGCACTCCTCGCCTAGAAATCCTTGATAGGAAGTATATGTCTTCCACTTCCATGGTAATTATTTGAGCACCCACTTTGAAATGTTGTTGCTCAGGATTCCACATCCTGAGTATGCACTCCAACAACTTGATTTGTGCCCTCATGCTAGGAATTTTTAAGAACTTTAGAAGTCTGCATTCCTGAAGAGCATTTACAGTTCCATGATCATTCGCTTCACGAATGTCATCCAATTCATGCTCTCGTTCTTTCCACACAAACATTTTCAATTATGCAACCCACCAAGAAACCAAAATGAGAGGTTAAAAACCATTTTCAATTCTGCAACATAACAAGAAACCAAAATGAGAGGTTAAAAACCAATTTCAATGTTTTGAAACTCCTAAAAATCTTTGTTTGGCTTAAATTTGAAGTGTTTTAGGTTAAGTTTCCCCACCGCATTCTCTCCTTTCGGAAAGAGCGATGGCACCTCACTTTCCTTCATGTAAATGTTCGGTGTTGTTCATCACCGCAGTTCCCGTAAGGGAAAATTGCGGTGCCTAGAACACGCATTTTCCCCTTGGAAAATGGCCCTAAAACACCTAAAAATGCATTAAATTGAAAAAAGGAGACCATGAAAATGTAGGGGAAGAGTTCAGGATTTACCTTATCCGGACGGTTTGTCAAATGATCAACTGTAGCCTCTGCAATCTACACTCTCATATTGTTCACAAAAGGGCCCTTTTTTCCTCCAAAATGAGTAAAAAATAATGGTAACTATTTTTTACTTTTTACTAGTTTTATTTAGCATTTTGTTTTAATTTTAATAAATTTACTATTTTTTACCCTTAGCATAGTCATTTAAAGTTTAATTTTTGACTAAATAAAGGTCTAATGGTATTTTTGAGAAATTGTAGGTCACGGGGATTTGATATTTTTGGATATGGAGAAGTTCTATTTTTGTATTTTTCGTTCTCGATCAAAACAAAAAAGCTTATGAGCGCAATTTTAAAACTTTAGTCGTGCTCGTTAAACCCTATAACTAAGTTCTTGAGTCAAATTTCACTACTTTTTCAGGCTCGTTAAACCTTTTTACGAAAGAAAATCCTAATGGAGTCCTCTTTAAGCTCTTTTTTTACTCTTAAAATGTGAAAAGATTGTCGAGTGAAATTGTCATCTTCGCGCTCGTAAAAGGGCCTGAAGAGTTGTATTTTCGACGGTAGTTTACCCCTTTTCGGTTCGGATTGACTATTTACAAAAAATGTATACTCTAGTCATTGACTATAAGAGTTCTTCCAGGTATTATTTTATATTTTTTTGGACCTAAGAGACTAAACTTTACTAAATATGACCTTTTGGAGTCTTCTTCGGTTTCTTTCAGACTCTCTCAACATGAACAACGCCGAGTTTTCTTTCAATGTTCTCGTTAAACAAAACACTAAGAGACCTTTTTTTTGGGAACGAGCCCCTCCTTTTTTAGGTTCGGTAAACATATGAGAATGGAATTATCTTATGATAATCTACACTGAGTGTTTGTTACCCTCTTTGAACTCGTTAAAACATAAAGAGACACTCATCAATCATGATGGGGAAATTAAGGGAATGAAACTTTGTTTCATTTGTAATAATGACAGTTTTTATAGTCACCTTTGAACATGCCACATGTCTACAATTCATTTTCAAACAGTTGGGTTTTCATCTTGTCTCTAATTTGATCCACTTTCATGATTCATGTTACTCCTTTGAGTCTTTTCAAATAATGCATCGTCTAGTATCGCATTATGTCCCGGTATCCACTTCATCAAGTCAATGTTGCCAAGTCTTCGGTTGTGCCACCCAATGTTCAAAGGAAATTTGTATTGAGAGTTACCCTTTACAGTAAGAAATTACCTCTTACATTGTGTCAGTTACCTTTGAGTCAATCCTATACTTCATACTCAAATTCTAGAACTTTGTTCCGATTTTCGTGTCATTGATGAGGGATTCATCATGGCCCTCCTTTGACGAGACTATTCCTGTCGACTTCAACACATATTCCAGGAATTAGTCTTAGAAACAAGTCAGTACCTTGATATCGGTATACATCAATGACAAATGTTCTCACTTTCGACAATAGGTTTACATCATTGACCCTTGATCGAAAGATTCAGTCGAGTGTTCGATGCCAATCCATGTAATGGAGTACCTTGGGAATCATCGACATTAATGGTGATCTCCCTCGCACTTGTTAATGGTTTTCATCATTGACTGGTAATCAAGGGGTTTCTACCATGTTCGACTTCAAGACATGTATTCACATGGATAGAATCGTACTTTGTTCAAGATGAGATGAAGACCTTGGGTATCTATTAAGCATTCATTTCTATCCCCAGGTTGTGAAGGAGTATTTGTATGAATCATAGCATGGATCCAAATTTGTATGTTTGTGGATGTGCTTAGATTTGCGTCTATATAACATATATCTACATTGTATGTCTGGTAGCTATGTCCAAATTTGAGTCTTCCTCACGGATCTACGTTGTATCTTAGTAGCCATGATAATTTACATCTCACATGGATCTGCAATGTATTGGTCGGTATCCATGTTGGAAATCATATGGATATATATATCAAAGTGTAAATGTACTGCAAGATGACCTTGGTCATTGATAAGTTGATTTTTGGACTATTCCATCGAAGTGATAACTTGTTCTTACAAATCCTGTGCCTATTATTTCCCTCTATCTGCATGCTTTGGGGGGGCATTTTGTTACACATATTTCTTGTCAACACCATGTTGCAAGATAGAAATCTCAGTATTTGCCTTGAATTCCTCAAATATTGAAGTTGGAAATGAGAAAAGATGAACAGTTTCATAGCTTTGGCCACCACCGCACTTTACCTATGCACAAGCTATGGTACCCATCTCAGCAATGCTTCTTTGATATTTGCACAAAGCGGTGCCACTGCCTGCTGCTCATTTACAAGGTGCAGTGCCCCCTTAGTACCTCCTTTTCTCTTTCAACAAGGTGTGGTGCTCGACTTATGAAGGAAAAAAGGGAAGGTTCGAGAGGATTCTTGAAGCTAGCCTTCATGGAGCCTCATCCCTATAATTCAGGACATCTCGAGCTCGAGATCCCCCATCCTAGGATCATCCCTCCACCTCTCCCATAGAATCCTAAACTTATCCTATCCTCTCATGCCTTTATATACTATCCCACCCCTCATGGGTAAGGAGAGGAATAATGTGTTATTGTATCCAAATTTTGGCCAAATTCAGTCAGACTCTTATGTAGGCAAGTTAGAGGCTTTTAGGCAAGGTTTCATTGAGAAGGGTTTTCAACACCGAGGCATAGGTTGTATACTCTCTTTCTTGTTATCTTAAGACAAAGATAGTTTCTTTCCCATAAGAATTTGTATGTCTGATTATCATGTTGTGTTTATTGTTTAACTTCTTGGTATTTTACATAGGATCATAAGCTATATTGTTACTATTACCCGGTTTGTGTTTTGTTGTGTATCTTGCAGGTTATCTACGTAGATCAAACACTTCAAGGATCAAACCTTTGCAACCTGTGGAAGGTAAGAAGAGCAGTTAATTCAAGATGTTCATTCAATCCTAGGGAAAGTTTCTTTAGCTTGTAGTTGTTTTGTTCTAGTGTTGAGTGTTTCAATCTAGGGAAACAACTTCTGTTAGCACTAGCTAAGAATTTCCTGTAACATGAATAGTTATACATTTAACAAAATTTCGTATTTATCATATTGTTTATAAAATCTATTTATATGTAATCTTATTGGACTGTAGAGGATGCAAATTTCCTTGGGAAGTGTTTCCCAGGCCCTCGCGGCGGATCTACATCATCGGCTTCATCTACAATCACCCTGATTGAAATGTTGTGGCATGTACATCACTGTGGAGGGGACCTATTTCTCTGTATTTTAAAAGAAAAAAACACTACCAATGGGGTCAACCTAGTACATGAATCAATCATTTAACATTCCTTGTTTCTCATCGCTAGGAAATACAATTGTGTTTGAAACAATTTGGACCCCACGAGAGGAGAAGCATTAAATTCGATCACTAAGACTATAAATTTGAACATTAACGCTTGGTCCACATAATTTGAATGCTGCAAATAATGGGCTACTATTTTATGCCTTCTTTTAATGACTAAACAACTAATGTCCTCGACAAAACCAAATCAGATATAAATGGCTCACTTTGCTAGAGTTTGTGTAAGTATATTTAAATGCATTTCCAAAAGCTGAAGGAACCACGTGATTTGGATTGCTTGTAGATGGTTCTATTGTCACTGTCTGCAAGACATCTCAACGTATCGTGAAAGTGTGTAGTATATAATTGAGGTATCTTTATTAATGCAACAAGGAATAACAACGAGAGAGAAGCATCGAAGGATTGGAATGTTCGTTTGAGCAAGGGATTGACATATATACAAAAAAATGTTCTTGAAATTCAAGCTTAGAAGAGCCACTAGTCTTCTTGAGACACACCCATAGAAAAGTAACTTGAGAATATGTTGATCATTTTGACAACCACACACTTGATTTTATATGAGGTTTCGCAAAATCATGAACTATTCCCTTCTCGATTATAACTCAAACTGAAAGATGTCTTGCACCTACAAAATATATCAAATGTGTGTTGCATCGTTTTTGTTGTTCCGGATCTGCAAAGCCTTCAGAGAATACATGACAATATTTTACAAAATCAGGTTAGTATGGACAAAAGTTGTAAGTGAGATGTGCCTAATCTAACGCCATATATTTTCATTATATTCGATGAAGAATATAGTGAGTAATGAAGTAAATTAATATAATGAATCAAAATGTAATTGTTTTCTATTTTTTTCCCCATAAAATATTCCCATGTTAATTAAGTAAAAAACAACATTGTTTATATAAGCATCTATGTGGCCATACATTAAAAAACCATGACTTGTTGACAATTATACAACCCTACTAGTGGTAATAATAATACTTATGCTCGGTGATTAACCAATAATTAATTATGCTTCGCTAGCATGTATGTTTCAATAACCACGGATGATGGTGATGGGTTATGTTTATCTATAGACGTGAGCAGTATCAACCGACCATATTAATCCACTAACGCCACTTTTTACTCTATTGGGGCTTAGGATTTTGCCAATGTTTATTTTCATGTGAAACACCCACCAATACTAAGGGGTTAACAACATGGTTCGGTGGAAAAGCCTAGTTTCAACCACATTTTTTTTTAAATATTACTTAAATTTTAAAAAATAAAAAACAATACAAATTTAAGTAATAAAAAGATAGAAATTTAAGTAATAAAACGATAGAAATTTAACCAGATCTATTTGACAAGTCATCAATTTTGTATTAAAATAATTTTTTCTCTATTATAATTTTGTGGCAACAGTATCATATTTCTACATCTTCTATCTTATAGCAATAACAATAGCTCTTAGCAACTACAGGGACATTGCCACCTCATGGCTCTTGTTTACGAAAAACAGTCATTATTTTAATTGATCCGAAAAAATTGTCAATCGTCAAGGTCACTATGTTAATCCATCCTCTGTGACTCAGCTGTACTAAAGACACGTGTGTTTTTTTTCTATTTATGGGTGATGTTGTATGTTAGTTATAAAGTGTAGTACGAATAGTTCAGTTTTCATTTGAAATTAAGTTCACTACAACTTGAAGTTGTGTTGACACACTCTAGTCGACAGGGGTTCACTCACTGTCAACACCCTTTGACGCGATCTCCCTAAACACGGACCTAGACAGGTTTTACCCTATCTAGCAACACCTGCAAAGTATATGTAGTCTCACCTGAGATGTTTGAGGGAGGGTTGCAGGAACCAATTTTCTGCAGTAAAGACAAGGACGTGCACATTCAATCTCCTTATGTCATCGTACAACTCAAAGATCCAGAAAGGATTTTAACTATAACATTTATCCAAACTATAACATTAAGAGATTATATTGCAACATATTAACCATTCAGATCGCATCATTCGGATTGCAACAATTAACTACAATATTTGAAAATATTCTAGCAATGAGAAACAAGGAATGTTTCTAGTAATATTCTTATCATATCAATTCCGTAGGTCAAAATACATCTCCAAAACACATACCTTGGTTGACGGCCTCATACCAAAACCATATATTACAAAACAATTATACTCCTCCTAAGATGATTCCAAAATTTTATAAAAAGTGATCGCTATCGCTACATTCCTAACTCTATTTATAGGATTGCGCCTTTTACAAAAAGGTCCTCATTAACTGACTCTCTAGCTAACTTAGACCAAAATTACGACAAGTGCGACCAAGCTGACCACTTGTCATCATCTTTCTCTTGTGCGGATCACCATCCACAAAGATGAAAGTGTGACTGAAGCAGGCAGTCCAATCTTCCTATGTTGTAATCTCCCTTCGGAGTTCTACTGATACATACCATTGCCGTGACATCTCATCCAACGTATGGTCAAAATCATGTATCTATTTGGCCTTTGGCCTTGACACCCATGCGGTCTGACATGCAACTATATGCTCATTGGGATCAATCCTTCCATCATATTTCTCGCCCTAGTAGTGCTCTGTTGTTCCAAATCAAACTTCCATCAGTCTGCGATATATTGGCCAACCTCCGATCGAATTCTTATGTGTCACACACCATCTTGTTGGAGTGGCCTTTAGTGCTTCCTCTAGTGTCAATAGTCACTGAGGCTCTGATACTTTGTCTTCAAACTCGTCGATAAACTCAATTAAATTGGGTAGCCCTTCATACACTGGTAAGTTAATAACTTCCATTGCAATCCAGAACAGCGGCTGAGTGCCTCACCCACATTTATGGATCGATACTTCATGTAGCTAATTCTACCAATTCTCCAGCGCGTCATCAAAATTTGATGATGAGGAGTTAGTACTTCGTTATCCTGGATCCTCGTACATAGTGGGATGGATGTAGTCCTCCAAAAGATTATATGTGTGATCCCATCCTCCCTCAACTTCCTCCTTTACCGCTTCGACATATATTCTACCTTCACTTGGATCCAATGGGGCAATGATCCGCATGTCACGATTCTCAAAATTCATCACTCTCTTTAGTTGATAACTGCTAGATTATCATTACCTATGCCAATCCCTAGTAGCACGGGATATGAACTACTTTCGTCGACAATTTCAATAACATCGAAGTCTGCATAAGTCTTCAGTCCTTCCACTTCAACAAGTAACTGCGGTACCCATCCAATTGGAGACACTTTGGATTGATTCACTACTTGCAGTTGTACAGGGGACCAAACTAACTATGGTTTCCCCATCCTTTCCCACGTTTGTTTTGTCAAGATGTTGACATCAGATCCTAGAGCCAAGATGACTGAATCCACATCATAGTCATTGATTTGGACATTCATTCTCATTTCCCTTCTGGTTTTCTTTTTATGCAAAGAGTTCATGGTGTAGTCCTAGAACCCTTTCTCTTGTCGGTATAGAAGACTTGTTATTTCGGTCAGGGCATCAGGATCCTTGGATAATGAGAGACAAATTTCTAAGAAACTTTGCAATGTTCCAATCCTCATTGATGGTCCTCCTATAAGTGTTGAATCAAAAGTAGGTGGCATTGCATAGATAGGAGACTTACACGTGTCCATTTTTATGACGTCTCTTGCATCGAAGAATGCGTCTTTCTCAGTGTCGACATCAATTTGTACCTTTTTTTGAGCTGTTAATAGGATATGTAGGATTGGACCATCATCTCCCATGGTCACACCTCCTTGAGTTATGACTCCAACATCTATTGGTTGATCCCGGGGTTCAGCCAAAATTTTCCCTACAGTTGGCCCTTGGTTCTGATTTTGAGCCTGGTTCGCAATCTGATTCACATTCTGGTTCGCATTTTGCAATGGTGGAACAGTCTTCGCTTGCCACTTCACCATTGGTTGCAGACAATATTCGACAATAAGATCTATGGTAGTACAATAAGTACATTGCAAATGGAGGTTTAGTAAATCTCACTGATAATTCCCTAACACTCCACAATTATATCATTTCATAGGTCCATGACCTTGTCCCATACCTCTGCCTCAACCAAAACCTCCATTTAGTCCTCCTCAAAATCCTCTGTGGAATACTCCTTGTGGCTGGTACTGCAGTTGATTAAATTGTTGTTGTTGTGTATTAGACTGCAGTTGAATATACTGTGGTTAGGAATACTATGGTTGAGTATACTACGGTTGCTGCTGATTATACTGCATTTGATTATACTGCAGCTGCGATGGAGCAAATTGCGGTTGTTGTTGCACAAACGGAGGTGGTTGCTGGGGTTGCGTACTCTTCATCAGTCGATGTTCTTCTCCTTTCATGAAATATGTATCCATTGCTCTCTCTTGGAGCAAGTCATATTCTCTACAATCATTCTCTGCATGACCGACTGATTAACAGAAATTGAAAAATAGGTTCGCCGACTTCAACACAACCTTTTGGAGGTATACACAATCCTCATGTCAATGTCCTCGCTTTTGACATATTTGACACCATGGTAAACCGCCTTGACTCAATGGATTAGTAACTTCCACCTATAAGTAATCATGGAAGTCCGGACATTGATCCTTATGATGTCCTTCCATGCGACATCGACTACACCATACCTCTTTGTGGATGTCCTTTCCCTTCTTGATATCTCGCAATTGAATTGTTGGATTTGTCAATTACGATTGGATCTTATTCATCCCAATGCCTATTTTGCCAACTAGTGAAGCCTCCAACTTCATCACAATTTCCAAAGCCTCAGTTTGTGTCGTAATATTCTGCTGCATTAATGGCATTCGTATGTGTGGCACCAATCCTGCGATGAACCATTCTTTGTGTTGCATCTTGAACCACTGATTGAAATCCCAGAATGACTCGTTCAAATATTGTTTGATTTCCTTGAACTCAGTAATGTATGGCGACTTGAATTTGGGTTTCTATAATTCTTCAATTAACCCAGTTCTAATTTGCGCTAGTTGCTTCTGTTGATGCCTTGTCGGTACTTGTATTAACTTCATGTACCAATCTAATGCGTGACCTCGAAAAGTTGTCACAAGTTTTCCCTTCTTAATGTCTTCATCTTAGACTTGCTTCGCAGAGAAACGAATACTGCTCAGGATCTTCGGTCCCATTCCCATGGAACAAAGGTAGTTTTACATCGTCACCGGCCATTTTGGGCCTTCTTTTGGTATCCGCTGATCCACTAGCATTACTCTTGTGGTGTCACACAGGGAAGTCTTGAGATGATATGGTGTTTCTTTCTGAATGTGGTGTAGTGCATAGAGGTGTAGGTATGTTGTTGCTTTGGGTCAGTCCTTCCTCGAACTCGGGCGTATCCTAGTCGTCTCCTTCGTTATTGTAGGATCGCTTGGTCCCTTGTGGTATTCTCTCGCATTTTCTTGTTTCGGTCGCACTAGGACTCTCCTCAGCCCTTTGCCTCTTCTCTTGCCAGAACCTTACCCCACTTCGCAGAAGACCACACTCTTCCTCGGCTTCCCTCACAGTCTTGTCGTAACTCCCATCCATCTACCCCTTATCGTTCCATCCAACCCGTGTCTTCATAGTATCCCTAACCTCCACACACCAGAGATCTACTCGTTGAAGTTCATCTTCAATATATCCTTTTTGCAGACGAGCATCTTAATCCATAGTTTTAAAGACAATATAAACCTTCCTCTAGGTCCCTGGAAGAATTCCCTCTCATCGTCTCTATAAGATTTGAATGTATCAACAATGAACTTAGTAATATATCCTTCCAAAATGTTGTCAATCCTCACTTCTAAAGCTCTCGATGCCTTGTTATGACCCTTTTTAGTCAATGAATCAGTTCATGGGTCTAGTAAGTAGGTTCACCACCTTGGAAGTTCCTTTTCTGGAAGGTTAGTTGCGCTAGCCATGTGTACATGATTATCGGGAATTCAGAAAAGAAGTTTTCATGAATATCAGAATAGATATACCTTCCCAGCCACTCTTCTGTTGATAGTCTGGATTTTTGGTTTTATTTTGTTTCGAATTCTCAAGCCTTCTAATCAAACAAGTCCTGGATCTTCGGTTTCGTTGGGTGCCACAACATGTCCTCTTCTTCCTCACACTAAGGTCCCGCCAATGGAACCATTTGTTGACACACCCTAGTCTACAGGGGTTCACTCACTGTCGACACCCTTCAACGTGATCTCCCTCAAACATCTCAGGTGAGACTGCATATGCTTCGCATGTGTTGTTGAATAGTGTAAAACCTATCCAGGCCAGTGTTTAGGGAGATCGCGTCGAAGGGTGTCGATAGTGAGTGAACCACTGTCGACTAGAGTGTGTCAACAAGTTGTTGATTGCATTTATGGAAAGAATCACAATGATGACACAAGTTGGAATGCATGCAGTTTAAATATTGAGTACTATATTAGAAGGACAACCTATATTACTTTGGTTTTGAATGTACTTATAGTTCTCAGTTTTTAAATCCTTGATATTCGTACAAATCCTATTGTTAAAGACCAAGGACATTTGCCACCTCGTGGCTCTTGTTGATATAAGCAATGATTTAAAGCTTTATAAATCACATTTGTGTGCATGAATTAAAAAATGTCAATATAAAACAAAATCCCAACATAAAGATATAAGGGTGGAACAAAATTGTAAATACATAAAAATATTACATCTAAAACGAAATCCCAAGCTATAGAGAAGTATTTATGTCGTATAAGATGGACATACAAAATGTGCACTCAACTTATTTTAATGAACTATTGAAAAAACATGTGAAAGTAGTATAATGGAAAATATAAAATTAAAATAAAATAAGTTTCATTAATTTGTCAAGGGTTGTGATATTCTTTTCTTCAAATGAGTTAAAGGTGTGTTGATTCCTGGAAAAATCCCAGGTATTGATAGTAGGGATTCTCCACTGTAATCGATCCCAATTAGATCGTCCACCGTTTGGTATGGGGAATCCATCTGGTTAAAGGTACGGCTACCGTAGATTAATGTTGGTCGTTGGGCAGACCCGGGTTTACTATAATGAACCAACAAAACCCCTAGCTCACTAGCCCTTTCGGGGACAGACCGCGGAGCGGCCTGAAGTCTCACCCGAAGTGATCCTAATGGGTTGGCCAAAGACTCAAGTGTCTCAGCCAGGTTCTGTATGGCGTCATGTGTGCGTCTCTTAGCTCTTCTTAGCCTATGAGATGTCTCTCTCCTCTCTGCGATGCGCAGTTTCCTCTTTCTCGCGATGACTCTAATCCTTATCGCATCGTCGCGTCCCAGGCAACACGTAACTCTCTCCTACGCTTGATCCTCAACCCGCGGTACCACGCACCCCAACTCCTCTGATGGTGCGATATCGCCTCCCTGTGATATCCTACCGCTGCGACTCAGCGTACCTAGCGTTACTTGTGTTCAACCTACAGGACTCAACGCACAAGGCTGTTTTACACTACGACTCTTAACTGTCTCAAGTGAAACTTAGACAGACTCTTATACAAAATACTTAAAGACTTCAACTTGTATTTATCCTTCTAATATGCTATGAACTGAATAACACATACATCCATTTACTGTAACCAAAGTTCATGGAATGAATGACAAATATAACAAGTCAATACAATCACATAACGCTCTGATTTTACGTGGTTCACTTCCAGGGTAGAAGCTACGTCCACAGAACTGTGTTTCTATATTATAACTTGAGAGAGGTACACA
>LPNX011081720.1:573916-608966 GCA_001517045.1 Pseudotsuga menziesii
CAAACGATCACAAATATTTAAACAACCAGATAGCCGATTATTTTATGATCAACACTTATTACTCACAATGGAAAACATCCCAAAAGATAATTAAGAACATTCAACAAGAACATAGGTTCAGGAAGTTAAATACTCTCACAGTAAATGAAACACAACTGAAAACGAAATAGTTCCTCTTCAACATTATTCATTTAGTCGCATTGATACATTCCACATTTCGCTCTCTCCAGCAGGAAAAAGTTGCACTTTCTGACTGTAAAACGAAGTAGTTCCTCTTACAAGCAAAAGAGTTTACAAATTTTTTCAGGGAAAAAGCCCCATCTGAGTCCTACTTTCAAATATTTAAACTACAATTACAAAGTGCTTCAGTTTTCCCTAGACGCATGATCTTTCAGTGTCCCAAATGTTTCACATTCCTCTATCTTGTCTGTATGCAATCATGACCCACTGGGTCTAATCAGTTTTTTGGGTCCGCGCATTTATAGCTCCGGGTTTCGTCTTTTACTCCCCTGGCCCTCCTGGCGATCCCCCTGGTTTCAGTTATACCTCTGCCAAATGGTCCGTCTTTCTCCGCACCATGGTAGATTGACCGGTCTCCTCAAAACCGCCTACAATCAAATTGACAAGCATTAAAAAATAGCAAATATTACCGATTGACAAGACTATTCCATAAGGAAATGGCAAGGCGCACCACTTGTGGGATTGACAAACCTAGCCTACGACGGTCATCAGGAAACTCAATGGCAGGAAAACTTAAAGTCGGCAGTCAGAGGATATTAACATCGGGGGCTAAACTGCTTTCCCAGCCGCAATGGCGGAAGAGAAATAAGCTGCAGGTAAGCGAAACGCGGGCGGGAAAAGGCTATCAGTCGAAAGTCGGACAACTTTACACTTCGGAATCTGAAAGACTTTGGGAGCCGCAACGGCGAAAAAGAGAAGGCTAGAGCCATGCGATGCAAGTCGGAAGTCGGACGGATTTGCACTTCGGGGCCCAAATGACTTCCACAGCCGCAACGGCGGACGAGAAACGGCTTCGGGTACGCGGCTAAATCAGGCAAACGCTAATCGACAGTCAGAACGATTTGAACTTCGGGTGCTAAATTGCTTTAGGAGCCGCAACGACGGACGGGAAAAAGGTTAAAGCTTCCAATCAAAACAAGAAAGACTCCCGATCCAATGGAAAAACTAAGTGTTTCAGTCAGCTTTAAACATTCAACAATGGACAGCAACCTGTCATACCTCCGCAATGGCGACCCACAGCAAAGAACCATTGGTTCGATCAACAAGCAAAAGCAAACTTAAAATCTGCGATCCACCATAGACTCCAAACGCAATCAAAAATTGAACCTTGGGTGAGAGTTAAGCTTTTACAACCATCTAAATTAAAACCAGGCCCAAAACACAAAGGATCCAACGATCAAAGCAAAATCATGAGGAGGGGTCCAAAATTTAAGAAATTTGGGGAGGAAAGTTGCAGTTGCAACAATTGGCGATTACCTGGTGAACCTAGATCTCTGGGAGATTAATCTTTGAGTGACAGACTGTTTAACAACAAATGCATTCCACTGAATTCTTCCAACTATCTAGATTTCTCAAACGCCGGAAGTGTGTACCCTTAATCATTAATGACAATCCAATTTGGGAGAGTGGAAACCAAGATTTCCAAGTCCAGATTACTTTGTTGGGGCCAGAAGATGAGTTTCATTATTACCTTTGTCTTCAGGTAGCTGATAGCTTGGACACCACAGGATTGTAGCACCTGGTAAACAGCAATATTCGTTTGTTCCTCATTCCCATGCCATTTTAGCACTTTTCGTGCTTTTGGACTTTTGTCCCCTTTGAATATGAGTCCTCCTGTATGCCTTTCTTATTGAATTTTAATTCAGGATCCTCTATCCCATAGTGTCCTTTTGTGTGAGTGGTGTACTTCAAGTTTCAGCTCACGGAAGGAGAGCATCTTTTGGCAATTTAGTACTTATGATTCAGCACCTGCTTTAATTTATGATGCTTTTATAGGAGTTTTTCTCTTTATTTGCCTTTTGGCATTCGTTTCTTGGCATGGGATCATTTATATTTAATATACTGTTCACCTTTCTCCTTTCCATGGATCCTCTGCTGTCGCTCCTTAGAACATTTTAAGTGTGACGTGGATGGAGCCCCAACATAGTATTCCAGACTCTTTGAATCTGATTTATTTCACAGGGATTAAGCAGGACTTCAATGCACACAGAATTATTTGAGAAAACGACTAAACTGGAAGAAGTTCATTTATCCAAACAGCAACCAACAGTCTGATCACTAAAATGTTTATCACCCCCAAAAATTTTGATGTTCCCCAAGCAACCGCGGGTTCGTCCCTTTTATTGAAAACAAGAAAAAATCAAACTAAAGCAAAATGAAAAAATGACTCAAAAGAAAGCCAGACGAATTATTTATATACAAGACAGAAAAACAAACAAACTCAGGAAAAATAAGGCTTGAGAACCAAACCATTTACTGGTAGGTTCTCCTCCCACCCCTGCAGGTCTTGCAACTTGTAAGTAGAAGGACCAAGCTTGGCTGCAATCTGAAAAGGGCCTACCCATAACTGCTGGAATTTGGTATGCTTTCCTTTCTCATCATGGGGGTGGTCCCATTTGACGACTAAGTCTCCTACTTCAAAGTCTTTTGTCCCAGCTTTATGCTTGTCAAACCATCTCTTAATTGACTCTTGTTGTTGCTTAAAGCGCTCTTTGGCTTTAGATCTAGCCTCTTCTGCTTTCAGGAGATTATATATTCTTATATGTAAAACTTCATCATCAGACCCTTTAGACTCTTGAGCTAGTATGGAAGATGGTAGCATGATATTGGGAGGAAGAATGGCTTCTTTTCCATAGAAAAGGGTATAAGGAGACACTCCAATTGCAGACTTGGGGGTGACTCTATCAGCCCAAAGGCCATTTGGTAATGCTGAAAGCCAACTCCTCTGGTTTTCTACCACAATCTTCTTTAAAATTCTAATCAAATTTTTGTTAGAGGATTCAGCCATGCCATTTCCTTGTGGATAGTAATTAGCAGAATAATGCAATTTTATCCCTTTATCATGAGCAAAAGCAGTTAATTTAATTGATGAAAAGTACTTAGCATTATCAAAAACTAACGAAACTGGAACTCCAAACCTGGTCATGATGTGGTCTTGTAAGAAGCTGATGACTTCGTCTTCATTTATCTTGCGCAGCGGAATAGCTTCGACCCAGCGAGTGAAATAATCAGTAACGGTCAGAATGTACTTGTGCTACAGAGAGGAATTTGGTTTTATTTCTCCAATAATATCCAGTCCCCATTGCTCGAATGGCTTGGTAATCATCACAGGCTTTAGAGGTGCTGCTGCTTTAGGCTGTCTCCCACCACACCTTTGGCAAATATCACACTTCCTGACATGTGCGTGTGCATCTCTAAAGAGCGTAGGGCAGTAGTAACCTGCCCTGAGGATTTTGTGGGCTATGGTATCCCCTAAATAATGTCCTCCAGCAGGACCGTCCTGCAATTCTGTCATCACTTTCTTCGTATCTTCCTTTTCTAGGCATCTGAGAAGAACTCCATCATAATTTTTTCTGAACAATACCCCTTCCACAATTTGATAAGATGTTGATTTAAGATGTAGCTCTCTTCTTTGCTTGGAATTCCAATGTTCAGGTAATAGCCCTGCCTGCAGGTAATGTACAAGGTCTCTATACCAAGACTCGGGAGCTGTAAATAAAGGACATACATCCATTACATGTAATTCGGCCTCATCCCCCCGGGCTTTTTCTTCATTGTTCCCACTTTTAGTCATCAATTTACACAACCCTTGACCTTTAACAATAGAGGCTGGCTTGAATTCAAGGTCGTACTCTTGAAGAGCTGTTACCCAGTTGCCTCTTCTTTCTCCTAACTCCTTCTGTATAAGAAGAGATCTTACGGCTGGGTAGGGAACTATTACCTTTGTTCGATTCTTTAATATATAAGGCCTGAATTGCTTTACCGCTTTGAATACTGCGTACGCTTGTTTATCAATAGTCGGGTAGTTTAATTCGGCCCCTTGTAGACCAGTACTCATAAAGGAGATTGGGAATTCATCCCCCCCCCCCCCTTCTTCTTTTTGGGTGAGCACGGCTACCAGTGAATCATCGGACGCAAAAGTATATAGAATAAAGTCTTTATCAAAGTCTGGGCTTTTCAAGGAGGGTGTGTGTGCAATAGCAGTTTTAATTTTGCTGAAAGCATTCTTCTCAATTTCGGTCCATTTGAATTGAACATTCTGCTTGACCATCTGCTGCAGTGGCTTCACAGTTTGAGCGAAATCAGGCACAAACTTGCGTACAAAATTTATGGTTCCCATGAATGATTGCATCCCCTTTTTATTATGGGGCAAGGGGATTTGTTCAATAGCCTTAATTCTTTCTAGATCAATGGAGATCTCTTGCTTTGAAACTATGTGGCCCAACAACTTTCCTTCCGTGACAGCGAATACACACTTCTTAGGATTGAGTGAAATGTCATACTTACGACAGCGTTCGAAAATTTGATTTAAGTGAAATGCATGCGCTCCTCTTTTCTTCGAGAATATGGTAATGTCGTCAAGGTATACTACAGCACTTCGTCCAATCAATCCGCGGAAAGCTATGTCCATAGCCCTCTGAAATGTTGCTCCAGCATTTATCAGCCCAAAAGGCATTCTCCTGTAGGCGAAGGTTCCCCACTTGGTCCTGAACGTTGTCTTTAATCTGTCTTCTTCGGCTAATAACACTTGATTGTAGCCAGAGAAACCATCTAATAATGAAAACAATTCAGAACCAGAGACCATTTGCAGCAATTGCTCCATGGGCGGCACAGGGTAGTTATCTTTATCAGAAGCGCGGTTTAGATTCCTGAAATCCACACAGAGTCTGATTTCTCCAGACTTTTTTCTTACTGGTACCAGATTTGACACCCACTCAGAGTGTCTAACTTTGAAAATGATTCTAGCATCCAATAATTTCTTCACTTCACTCTGAATCAACGGTTCCAACTTTGGATGCATTTTTCTCAACGGCTGCTGATATGGCTTGACGCCTGCTCTAATGGGGATGACATGTTTGATGATACTAGTATCGTATGTTTTCAAGTCTTCGTATGTCCATGCGAAAACATCTTTATATTGTTTGAACAAACTGACGAACTTGTCTCTTTCCGTTGGTGAACAGCCTTTTCCGAGATTCACAAATTTGGGATTCATTTCAGTCCCTAAATTAATCAACTCAAACTGCAGAGATGAGCTATGGGTCTTTACGTTGGGTGGTCTTCTGAATTTTTCATTTAAATCGAACATTTTTTCCAACGTTTTGACTCCTTTAGGAATGAAATTATCGTATTTCATCTCAGCCTGATGCTCTTCATCGTCTATGATCGCTCCTTTAAACATCTCATCGTTTGTTAAACATTCTATGATCTGCTGGTCATCATCGAACACTCGTAGGTTCATAATCATGTCAAGTACAGAGGGCCTGAAAAGCAGCTCGACAAAACATCGATTATTAGTGGGTACGAGTCTAGCGGCTGATGCGGCCAACAGATCAGCAGCTGCGTTTTTAATTCTTGGAATTGAAATAATGTTAAATGCATTAAAATATTTCAGCAAATCCCATACCTCATTCTGGTAAGCCTTTAAGTGAGGAGAAATACAATGTATCTGATTCCAGATTTGTTTCACAATAATTTCAGAATCCCCAAAAACTTTTAGATTACTTACCTTTAATTCAATTGCCTTCTTTAGTCCCTACACCAGTGCTTCGTACTCAGCTGTATTATTAGTACACTCAAACTCTAATCTACATGAAAGGAAATGTTTATTCTTCTGTGGGTCAATCAGGACACAACCAGCCCCTGATCCTTCTAATGTCTTAGAGCCATCAAAAAATAAAGTCCAAAAATCATTAACTACTGAAAATGAATCTACTCCTACTGCTAAGTCTACTATTTTACAGTCAATCTCATCAACCTGTGAGAATCGAAGGAGATCAGGCTGGGTATCAGATGTGTTGCTGGCTTCTTCTACTTGGTAATTACCGGGTTCCAACTCAATAAAATAGTTTCCCAATACAGAATCCACTGGTACATTCTTCTCCTCCAGTTGAGTAACATTGTACTTCAAGTGAGGCTCTCTTAAAATCTTGATCTGGTTCGGACTTCCTTTGTATGGCAACCACAAATGTGACCAATCTAAGGCGAAATATCCATTTAATTTGGCCAACCAATCTCTGCTCAGGACGAGACCGTAAGCATCTGGAATATCAGCCACCACGATGTTAATAACTTGGCATTATTTGTCATTAGATGCCAGATGGACTAGGACATCTTCCAGCTCACCAATTACCTTTACATCTGTCCTGTCCAGTTGAACCACCCTCCACATGGATGGTTTAGGCTGCCCATTGATCTTTTTACAAACTGATATGGGCATAACATTTACCGACGCCCCTGAGTCCACCAAGCAGTTATGTACATTATGATTGAAAATTTCAAACGTGAGGAGGAAAGGTGGATGTTTGCTTTTAGACTTACCTCCTATGTTGGTTTCCCCAATTTCCTCTTCTTCTTTAGGTTGATTGTTAGCGGGCAGCTCCCCATCCGATGCTTCCAGTGCTTTCAACAGCCTTTCCTTTTGCTGCGGCACTTTACACATTTCGAATAATGACACAGTCGCTTTTATCTTCTTTAAATCCTCCACAGTGTCATAACCCATCAGCTGCTCAATGGGATGGGGTTTTCCAGCATTTTCTTCACTGGGCTTGGCCTGTGCGTCACTCTGCCTAGGATCTTGGCTGGTGATAGTGAACTCTGGAATTTTATCAGCCAAAGATTTGTCTTGAAATTACTTCTTAACATTTCTCTGCAGCCTCTTAATCTTTGGGAGTATAAGGCTGTCTTCCTTAACCGTCCCTTGGCTCCTCGTGGCTACGTTGGTTTCCACAACGTCTTTACACCCCTGAGTATTTTCTTCTTCAGCATCAAATAGTGAGACAGAATTCCATAAAGCCATGGTTTCCTCTTCCTGTTCTTTAGTAGATGTAGAAGCAGAATTTTCTTTTCTTTCTTCATTTCCTTCCTCTGTCAATCTAGAATCTAACAGCTGATTCATGGCCAACGTCATCGAATTTATCCATTGCAGACAATTCTTCTCAGAGTGTGGTTGTTGGTGGAACGTGCAAAAATTATCCAAGCCTACCTCTGTTAAATTCATAGATGCAGTATTGTGCGGAGGAGGTTGAGACTGGTGGTTATCCTCTCTTTTCTTATAATATGGCTTATAAAACTTTTGTGCTTCCTTTTCTTTCTCCATATCTATGATTTTATTGGAAAGTTTCTGCATCATTTTGGCCTTGTTTTCCAGATCTGGAGACTTTTCTTCCTTAGGCTTTTCTTCCTATGCCTTTTTCTCCAGACTGTTCTCGATAGTCTTCAATCCTCTCTCTTTCAGCTTCCACCACTTCTGCTTCCTCATAGGTTTCTGTCAAAGCAGGCTTGGCCCTACCTTTGGCAAACATGGCCAAATTAGGGCCTAAAGCTGAAGTATAGTATTCAATAAGAACTTTGTCTAAAGGCTTATCTGTTTCAGAGAAGTTCTTGAGATATGCTGCAAACCTTTGAGTGAAACTGTGCACTTTTTATTTTCTTTCTTTCTTCAATGCGCACAGCGCTTTCATAAGAGCTGCATGACTTTTCTGAGTTGCATACTTACTTCTAAAAATTCTTTCGAAGGTATCCCAATCAGGGATAGAGTTAACAGGTAATCCAAAGTACCATGATGCTGCAGCTCCTTTAAGGGTATGCGGGAACAGTCTGCATACCACGTCTTCATGTTCCTCGGCCCTTAATCCCTCGATTGCCAATTAAAAGATCTGTAGGTTATCATCTACTAGTATTTTTTCATTGGGATCAAACTCAAGCAACATCTTGTCAAAGGCTTGAGGTAGGTCATGTAAGGGAGGAGTAAGGTTTAATGGTGATCTGGCTCTCCATGCAGGTGGTGGATTTGGTGGGTTAGGTGGTGGATTAGCATTTACTCCTGCCATGAGTCTGGGTGGGGAGTGAGGAGGTGAACCAACGAGAGTATGAGCAGGAGAACTGTGAGGGGTTTTGGGGCCTTCTTGATTCCAAGGTAGCACAACTTCTTGTAAGGCTTTTTCTACGAGCTCCTCCCAGTCTCCCACCAACACTGAGTCTTCCACTACAGGACGATCTTTCCTTTTATACTCTCTCCTGGGTAGTTCAGGGATGATTGGAAATCCTCCAATCTTCTTTACGTATGCCTTGGTGTGTCTTCTTAGATCATTAACAATTTCGTTGCCAACATAATATAGATGTTCTCTTTCTTCTGGAATTGGATTATGAAACCCACTGCTTTCAGAACTGTTACCGGTGGAAAATTCTCGAGAAAACAGGTTTCCTCGGCCAGCCATACACTGGTGGCCCTCCTTCTAGAGCCAAAACTGTTGGCGCCCCGAAATTCGCAGGCAACAACAGTAAGGGATTCTCCCCAGTCAACGTTCCCAACTAGCCCGTTGACTGTTTGGTATAGGGAATCCGTCCGATTTACGGTCCGGCTACCAAAAATCAAAGTAACAAAACAAAGGCTTTACCGGTTGCGGCCCGGTCCACCGTAAATTTTGTATTTTTTTTTACTTAATGTATGATATGTAGGTGCTTAATTAACCATGCAGGGTAATAAGATGTGAGGAGTGGTCACAATGTGATGCGCAGGTTCTTACCTCTCGTCTTAGACTCACTAACATCTCAATCACAGACAACAAGAAAAAGAAACTAACTACCTAAACTATCCCTAGGGAGCAGGATTATCATTCATAAGTGAGTAATACATTTTGTACATGCATTATGAAGAGTTACAGTTAGCTGACACTTCTTTCAAGACACACGAACAATCACAGATATTTAAACAACCAAATAGCCGATTATTTTATGAACAACAATTATTACTCGCAGTGGAAAACATCCCAAAAGATACTGAAGAACATTCAACAAGAACATAGGTTCAGGAAGTTAAATACTCTCACAGTAAATGAAACACAGCTGAAAGCGAAATAGTTCCTCTTCAACATTATTCATTTAGTCGCATTGATACATTCCACATTTCGCTCTCTCTAGCAGGCAAAATTTGCACTTTCTGACTGTAAAACGAAGTAGTTCCTCTTACAAGCAAAAGAGTTTACAAATTTTTTCAGGGAAAAAGCCCCTTCTAAGTCCTACTTTCAAATATTTAAACTACAATTACAAAGTGCTTCAGTTTTCCCCAGATGCATGATCTTTCAGTGTCCCAAACATTTCACATTCCTCTATCTTGTCTGTATGCGATCATGACCCACTGGGTTTGATCAGTTTTTTGGGTCCGCGCATTTATAGCTCCGGGTTTCGTCTTTTACTCCCCTGGCCCTCCTGGCGATCCCCCTGGTTTCAGTTATACCTCTGCCAAACGGTCCGTCTTTCTCCGCACCACGGTAGATTGACCGGTCTCCTCAAAACCACCTGCAATCAAATCGACAAGCATTAAAAAACAACAAATATTACCAATTGACACGACTATTCCACAAGGAAATGGCAAGGTGCACCACATGTGGGCTTGACAAACCTAGCCTACGATGGTCATCAGGAAACTCAACGGTAGGAAAACTTAAAGTCGGCAGTCGGAGGATATTAACATCGGGGGCTAAACTGCTTTCCCAGCCACAATGGCAGAAAATAAATAAGCTACAGGTAAGCGAAACGCGGGCGGGAAAAGGCTATCAGTCGGAAGTTGGACGGCTTTACACTTCGGAAGCTGAAAGACTTTGGGAGCCGCAACGGCGAAAAAGAGAAGGCTAGAGCCATGCGATGCAAGTCGGAAGTCGGACGGATTTGCACTTCGGGGCCCAAATGACTTCCATAGCCGCAACGACGGACGAGAAACGGCTTCGGGTACGCGGCTAAATCAGGCAAACGCTAATCGGCAGTCGGAACAATTTGAACTTCGGGTGCTAAATTGCTTTAGGATCCGCAACGACGGACGGGAAAAAGGTTAAAGCTTTTGATCAAAACAAGAAAGACTCCCGATCCAATGGAAAAACTAAGTGTTTCAGTCAGCTTTAAACATTCAACAATGGACAGCGACCTGTCATACCTCCGCAATGGCGACCCACAACAAAGAACCACTGGTTCGATCAACAAGCAAAAGCAAACTTAAAATCTGCAATCCACCATAGACTCCAAACACGATAAAAAATCGAACCTTGGGTGAGAGTTAAGCTTTTACAACCATCTAAATTAAAACCAGGCCCAAAACACAAAGGATCCAACGATCAAAGCAAAATCATGAGGAGGGGTCCAAAATTTAAGAAATTTGGGGAGGAAAGTTGCAGCTGCAACAGGACTTGATGTATCCTTTTATAGAAGTCCTCACATTTTTCCAAAGTTTTGGCAATTTCATTATTTAACCTCAAGGAGGCTTTCCTGCAAAATTCTAGAAGTGCCATTTCTATTTTTATGCCTTCAATTGTTTTTGTGGCAGCTTATCCAGAAACTTTGAGTTAGTTTCTATCTAGATCAACTGGCTTTTCACCTTTTCTCCGACCTCCATCAGTCCTTTTCTAAAATTTAGTGATTCTGCTATAATTACCTTTATTCTCTTCATCATCAGCCTTACTCTATAAATCGCATTTGTGAGATTAACTTAAGCCTGATGTATCTTTCTTCGAATTTTAAAGGCTTGGTCACAAAAAGGAATGATGTCCTGCTTTTTCTCATTAGCTATCTTCAACTAATTTTCAAGAGATCCCTTCTGCTCCACCAATTCTTCTACTTGGGTTTTCAATTCTTTAACATGTTGGCTTGTTATGGTTTCTCTTGACTCCAATTGCGAGATTCTCGCTTCAAAATCATTTCTCTCTCCCTCCATTATTACTAATTGGACATTCATTGCTTCCTTATTTGTCTCCAAAGTTTAGTACTCGCTTTGAAGTCTTTCCTTTTCAGATAGGATGGCATCATGCTTCCATTTTAAATCTATGCCCTCTGCTCGTAGTTTCACCACACTATCCTTTAGCTTAAACATCTTCTCCTTGTTGCACTACACATATTCAATCAATCAATCAACGTTGTCGGTGTTGGAATGCGCAGCTACTATATTTACTGAGGCCATGAATTTGGGGTCTTTGTGAGTACCCTCCATTATGGTGTCTTCGGTGACTGTGACTACATCAGCTTGCGTGCCCATCTTTAACCATTTTTTTGACCTTCTTATGATGGTCTTCCTTTATTTTTAAAAAATGATGGTATCTAAGCAAGCTACCGTGTGTTGCTTAGATGGAGTAAATGGAGTAATCCCAAGCTCTACAAAATGAATGTGACTACCTTTGATTGTTCCTCTTGATGAGGCAGGAGGTTCTGGGTCCACTGGGTCATTCTAGGCTGCCTCTCGATCCAAAGCTTCGCTAATCCTATCCTCTTCTTCTTTTCTTCTTATTTCTTCAGCTGCTTCTTTGGCTTCCTTTTGTGCTCTTTCTTCTTCTTCTTTCTTTAATCTCTCTTCTTCTTGTCGCTTTTGGGCTTCTTCTACTTGCCTTCTTTTGGCCTCTTCTTTCTGTTTTTTCTCAGCCTCTGCCTTCTACAACCTTAAAGCTTCCTCCTTCTATTTCTGCAGCTTCATTTCAATAGTAGTGTTGTCGTCTTTACTTTCGTTGACACCACTCTTCCTTGTAAAGCGCTTGCCTAAATGAGTTAGATTGTTAGCCCTTCTGAATACATCTTCTTCCTTGTTAAAGAAATATGAGTATTCATAATGTATTTTAACGGTCACGCAATGTTCTACGACCTTTCATCTGCTATCATTTCTCTTGAAACTTTTCTCCCCAAAATGAAAAGTCTCCAACTCTTTCACAAAATCAACAACACCTTTTACCTTGGAGAATTTGTATCCTCCGATGAAGAAAGGCAGTGGGGGAAAGGTTTCCTTTTTCATATCATGCAGGAAGTTACTGACTCCATTTAAGAACACTTGCCTCACTGCCTCTTTGTGGACTACATAGTCTGTGGCATACTTTGGAAGTAGGGATGGAGCTCTGGAACATCCATACATTCTCAGGTAGGTTCCTTCCTGTGAGAAATAGTAATCACCATACTCGTTGATAACCTCCATGGCGTTATCAAATAGCTAGTTTGGTTCTTTGAGGAAAATTATCTCATAGAGAGGCATCCGAAATTCTTCACAAATGAGTTAGTAAAAACCTACATAATTATGTGCCCAAAGAATTTGATAAGCAACATAAATAGGAGACTCAGTCTGGGTCCAAATGCACCCAAGACTAGCAAAAGGGTGCCTGCACAAAAGGCAGTTGATAAGGTAAGATGATATATAAATTCAGACCTCTTTTGCGTTATACCTCCCTATGCGGCTGCTACACAGGATGGCAGGCTGTCTGATATGATGTCTTCCTAGTTAAAAATTATGCCCTCAAAGGCTATATAATATAATAGAGGAACCCAATTCAATTTATACACGGTTCCATCGGCTCGGCCAAAAATTATGTTCAGCATCAAAGCTATGATCCTGAATGGGGTCCGTAGGATTTGGGACTCATACTCCGCACTTTTTTTTGGCGCAACCGTTTCCCTGAAATTATCATTCTCTTTGCACATTCCAAGGGATCAATATTTATCCCTTTCATCCAATCATTGTTAATCATAACCTGTGCATGGGGTAGCTTGTAGTCCAATGTTATGTAAGCTGGAGTAAATGAAGCAAAACCTTCCCCTTTAATGTTAGATATAATCCTCTAGGTGGGAATTGTCTGGGGCAGATTCCAACCAATAACATGTGAGGAAGGAAATAGATCTGGGCGAGTGGCGACTTTAGTGATGCCTCAATTTCTTATGTTTTGGTATATGATCATCTCTTCGAGACCAGCATATGGGATGTTCTCATCTCTGATCATCTGATAGATTTCTCCCCATTTGAATTCGGGAGAAACTCCTGTGATAGCCTTAGAATCTTCAAATTTAATTTATGTCCTGGACATGATTTCCACATATGAGTCTACCTCATTTGCCTTCGCCTTCTTCTTACCACCTTTTTTAGGCATTGTGTGAATTCATTGTTTTGAAATATGTTCTCAATACGGTAATCCTTCTTGGTGAAAACATAACCTGTGATATACAGACGTGAACATAATTAGAAGTGACTTATTAATATCACAACTTTTTTTAATAATCAAATGCATCATTGCACTGAGGTATCCTATATTGAAAAAGGAAAAACTACTACATGTATAATCGATCTCAGAAGAAGCCTACATTGGCCCTCGAAATTGAAGCATGGAATCTTTATCCAATGTTAGAAATGGGAGAAAAAACATAGCTCTGTATCCATTGCTAGCCATTCAAAATGGAGTTGTGTAGGATGAAGAGAAGTGTTCCCTTCAAAGTCGATTAATCATTTAATGGATTCGTGGTGTAACACAATTACAAAGTTCAAATGAAAACCTATCATCACATATGCATATGCTGCTGTGTAAGCTATAAACCTATTACCAACCCTCCAATTCACCTTCTTCATTTTAGAACAACAATAATTTGCCAAAACAATGTTGTGAGTAAACACCTTATTATCTGTTCTATTATGCATTTTCACTTGCAAGTTTATTAATGTACGTTGATTCTCATACAGGTTAATGGAGGTGGTGAGTAAACCATTTAGCAAAAGAGTAGTAAAGATCATTTTGAGCTTTGTAACTCTATTAAGAAGCCTTGAACAGAAGTTTTTTCGGTCCCTTTGATGAAGGTCACAAGTTCGATTCCCAACCCATTTACTTATTAACTTCAAACTTGTCGACGCAAAGAGGCTTCTACCCGCTACTTTATTTAAAAGTGAAGGTGTTCAAAGAAAGCTCGGTGAATGTATTGTGTCATTCCAACGACTCATCTCAAAATTGCGCAAGGTGGAAACTTGTATGTTTGAAAACAATGTAATCCTCTAGTTTTTTTCAAGTAAACTGGGCAAAAAATTTATATGTAACGACGATGGTCCTCAGGTGTGTTGTAAGTAATGCATTGTTATTGCATGCATCGATAGATGTAGCACTATTCCAAGGTTCTTAAGCGTTAAAGGGTATAGGGTCCAAATATTCAATTTGCATTCAGTGCTACATCATTATCGTTTATTGAGTCTATGGGGTCAAACACGTTCATAACATGGACCTTGATGGAGTTTTGATAAACTGGCTTAAATACGAGTCCTTCCTGAGAAGCTCAAAAGAACAATCAATTCCCTGGTGATTTAATCAAGAGGAAAAGAGTACAATCACGAGAGAAATCTCTATGAAGGATGGACTTAAAACGCCAACTGGTCAGAAAAACGCTACGCCCTAAACAGGTTTGTTTTCTATGAGCTATGGCGTGAAAAACAGCCGCGAGGCCAAGCTCAACTCAAAAATAAATCGTAGTGGCTTTTAGCCACAAAACCAAAAACTATTTTAACCTAAACTATGGCAACAGTATTACGGACGTAGATACAGAGGTTGTGGAACGGAGAGGAAAATACCCTATCTAAAAATGAAAACAACTACAACACGTTTTACCCAAGTTTCTACCACATATAAAGTTTCAATCTTTAGAAAATCACAAGGGTACAAAAGATGGGGCACCTACCTGTCAAATGTTGATTTGTCGCGGGCTAGGCTGAATGCAATGGTTCGAAATGTCTTTCCTTGAATGGATGCTTTGATAACGATGCTTCATGGGATAACACTAAAATAAAATCGCCCATATATAGAAAAATAAACAAAAACGTCATAAATGCGGTCACTGGATTATTGAAAACGGTGGTTGGGCATTAAATATGGTGGGTGGTAAAACGTCGTTTGGCACAGTACACTTTTGGTCACAACGGGAAGGAATGTGACGTCGACAGTATCAACAAAAGTCTTTCAGTTAGTCTGACCATATCAGCGACATATTTTATGTCATGTTGATTGTATCGGAATGCTTGTCCTAATTTATTCGATCTTGGGACATGCGACTGTTTCAACAAGCTTTTAAGAGTCGCACTTCTTTTTCAAACTACCGAAAACTTTGGAGAAAACTCACAAGTTTGCTCCGGTCGTTTCTACGTAAAACTCCGAGTGGACCCGAAACTATGCATTCAATAATATTTCCAAGTGCCTTCGACCGTATTGGTGAAAATTTGTCAGTTTCTTCCGACAATGTCAGCGGGTTTTGTTGAGTTATGCCGAAACAATGTTTTGTGAAAAAACCTTCTTTTGCTCAAGCCGACCATGTCGGAGAGACTGGTTGAGTTACTCCGACATGTCGGAGAAATTGGCCAGGTTACTCCGATATGTCGGAGGGAATATGTGAGTTTAAATTAGCCAAAACTTATTTTGCTCAAACTTTTGGAAAAAACTAAGTGCGCAGGATGGACTCCCTTGAGTTGAAAAACTATTACAATTATGTTTTCAAACAAAAAGTAGAAGGAGGGGCCCTAAAATATAAAAAAAAATAGGAAGCAGTTGCAACAACAACAATTGGCGACTAACTGGTGAACACAAATCTCTGAAAAAACTATCTTTGGAAAACAAGACTGCTACATGGTACTAGATTGTGAATATACAACAATTTCTTCAATGTATTCCTTGAGATCCTTCAAAACACTAGACTTATCCAAGGGTGTAACTTTTGTGCATAACATTGATTGTCATCTTTTGGGAGTAGGGTAACCAAAACCAGGAGTCTTGATAACTCTCGTGGGGCCAAAATATGAAATTCATTTTACCTATGTCTTTTGGTTGTTGATAGATATGACTCCATAGGATCGTAACAAGGTTTAGATATATGTATTCGTTTATTCCTCATTCCCATGCTATCAACATTCTTTTGATGCTTTCTTTAATGACATTTTTCTTCTAGGTCTTCCTTGATTGCTCTTTCCACTTTGAGAATTTGGTATGGGTTCCATCCATAATGTCCTTTTGTGTGAGTGATAAATTTTTCCAAGCTCACGGACGGAGAAGAACCTCTCTGATCTTTTTTGTTTAAGCAACCTTTTTGATCTGATGGTTTATTCCTTTAGCATTATTTCTTTGATGTAGACTGTATGTATTGGAATTTTGACTCTTTAATATAATCCTTTTGCCTTTTGATTTGTAGCATGTGATTATTTTGAATGCCATACATCTATCAGACCTACTTCCTTTCCATGGATCTATCATGGTAGGATTCTTAAGACAGATATTAGTGTGAGAATGGATGGAGGCCAAAGATAGTATTATATACCTCATAAGTCTTAGTTATTTTACAGGGTTTATAATGAGTCTTAGTTATTTTACAAGGTTTAGAATGACTCCAATGTGGGATTGAAGTTGGCTTCCCTTTCTATAATTTGTCAATAATTAAAGAATATCATATTTGATAAAATTTTACCACACCTGTTTTCCCATAAGCAGTTCCTAACTTTCAAAGACCTTTGAGATTATTCAGATTCCTATATTTCCAAGCGTCAAATATTGAGTTGGTTTATTATAAGCAAATAACAAACTAAAATATGAATCAAAGTAAATGAGAAAAGAAAAACAAACTAGAGAAAATCAATAAAAGAAAATAGCGGCTTTATTTATGTACAAAAGTGCTCCAAACTCCTAAGTAAAGTACTGTTTGAGAACAAGGCCATTTACAAGAATAATTTCTTCATGTCCTTATAAATATTTCAACTTGTAAGTTGAGGGGCCAAGCTTATCAGCAATTTGATAGGAGCCAAGCCATAGATGTTGAAATTTCGTGTGTTTGTCCTTCTCATCATGCGGGTGATCCCATTTTAAGAGTAAGTCTCCTACCTCAAAGTTCCCCTTCCCATATTTTGGTTTGTCAAACCATCTCTTGACAATGTACTTATGTTGGTTAAGTCTATCTTTGGAATTTTGTCTCGATTCTTCAAGCTTCAACAGAGTATTAATTCGTGCTTGTAAGATTCGTTGTCGGATCTCCTTGAGTCTTGAGCTAATCGCAAGGATGGGAACATAATGTTTGGGGGTAAAATGGCTTTCTTCCCATAGACGAGAGTATAGGGAGAAACTCCTAAGGAGTTATTTGGGGTGACCCTATCTGCCCATAGTGCATTAGGAAGGTCTATGTGCCAATTTCTTTGACTCTCAATAACAGTTTTCTTCCAAATTTGAATGAGATTTTTATTCGTTGATTCTGCTAACCCATTTTCCCGTGGATAATAATTTGTTGAACAATGCAATTTTATTCCCTTTTCACAAGCAAATGTAGTTATCTTGATAGACAAGAAATAAGATGCATTGTAAAAAACAAGAGAAATTGGAACCCCAAACTTGGTTATGATGTTCTCTTGTAGGAAGTTGATGACTACATCCTCATTCACTTTGCGCAACGAAACCGCTTCCACCCATAGTGTAATATAATTTGTAGTTGTAAGGATATACCGATGTTGCAATGAAGAGTTTGGGTTAATTTCTCCAATAATATCTATGCCCCATTGTTCGAATGGTTTTGTAACAATAATGGGCTGTAATGGTCCAGTTGCTTTCGACAATTTACCACCACTCCTTTGGCACACATCACACTTTCTTACGTAAGCATGAGCATCTTGAAATAAAGTTGGCCAATAGTACCCAACTTTGAGTATATTATGAGCTGTGGTATCCCCAGAGAAATGTCCTCCAGCAGGATCGTCGTGCAGTTCTTTGACTACTTTAGATGCATCTTCGTTCTCAAGACATCTAAGAAAAACTCCATCATAGTTCTTTCTGAAAAGTACTCCATTAATTATCTGATAAGAGCTTGACTTTAATCAAAGTGCCCTTCTCTATTTGGAGTTCCAATGTTCTGGTAGATATCCCTGCTGAAGATAATGCACCAAATATTTTTACGATGATTTGGGAGTGGTGAAAATGGGACATACATCAATTAAGTTTAATTCCACTTCGTTCTCCCAATCACAATCTTCATTACCATGACTTTTCGTAAGCAACTCGTAGGGCTTGAATTGTTTTACTGCCTTGAATACTGAATACGCTTGTTTATCTATAGCTAGGTAATTTAGTTCGGCCCCTTGTAGTCAAGTGCTCATGAATGATATTCGATATTCATCTCCCAATTCCCCTTTTTGAGTAAGCATTGTTGCGAGAGAGTTATCTAAAGCAAAGGTGTATAGAATAAACTCCTTTTCGAAATCCAAACTCTTTAAAGAAGGTGCATGAGCTATTGTTGTTTTTATGTCTTTAAAAGCGACCTTCTCAATATCAGTCCACTTGAACTGTACGCTTTGCTTTACTATTTGCTACAAAGGTTTTACAATTTGTGTCAAATCAGGTTCAAACCTTTGAACAAAATTTATTGTGCCCATGAATGATTGCATAGCCTTTTTATTATGGGGCATGGGAATCTGAGTTAGAGCCTCACCTCTCTCCGGGTCTATTGAGATTCCCTTCTTGGAAATGATGTGACCCAACAATTTTCCTTCAAGAACAACGAAAATACTTTTCTTTGGATTTAAGGATATGCCATATTTTCTACAACAATAAAAAATTTGTTTGAGGTGAAAAGCATGATCTTCTTTTTTCTTGGAGAAAACTGTTACGTCATCTAAGTATACTACTACATAGTGGCCAACTAATCCTCGAAATGCAATATCCATGGCCCTCTGAAATGTATCTCCGACATTTATGAGGCCAAACGACATTCTCCTATAAGCGAATGTTCCCCACTTTGTATGAAATGTAGTCTTAAGTTGAGCTTGTTCGACCACTAGTACTTGATTATAACCTGAAAACCCATCTAACAGGGAGAACAATTATGAACCTGATACCATTTGTAGAATATATTCCATCGGTGGAACTGGATAGTTATCTTTGTCAGATGTTCTATTTAAGTTTTGGAAATCTACACGTAATCTAATTTCTCCCGAATTCTTCCTCATTGGGACTAGATTTTCTAGACATTCGGAGTGTCGAACCTTGAAGATAATCTTTGCATCTAATAGCTTCTTTACTTCGTTTTGGATTAAAGGTTATAATTTAGGGCTCTTTTTCCTAAGTTGTTGCTGAAATGGTTTTGCGCCTGTCTTGATAGGAATTACATACTGAATGATGCGTGTATCGTACATTTTAAGATCTTCGTATGTCTAGGAGAATATATCTTTATATTATTGAAACAATATAATGAACTTGCATCTTTCTCCAGGCGAGCAACATTTTCCCAAGTTTACATACTTGGGTTCAGCTTATGTTCCTAAATTTACCAGCTCATATTGCATTGATGAACTATTTGTTTTAACATTGGTTGGTTTTCTAAATTTGTTTTGCAGATCAAACATTCCTTCAATGGTTCTTACTCCTTTAGGCATGAAATTTCCTTTGAACATGTCTCCATTTTGTAGACATGCTTGATGTTCTTCATCGTCAATTACAAATTCTTTGAAGTTTTCTTCATTGGTCAGAAAATTAATAATATGTTCATAGTCATCAAACACCCTCAGATTTGTGATATTGTTAGGTACCGATGGCCTAAAAATTAATTCAGTAAAACACTTGTTATTAGTCGATAATAACCTAGAAGCAGAAGTAGCTAATAAATCATCAACAACATTTCATAATCCAGGGATTCCATTTATGTTAAAAGCATTAAAGTGCGCTATCAAATTCCATACTTCAGCTTTTTACCCTTCAAGGTGTGGATATAAACAATGAATGGTGTCTCTTATTTGTCTCGCAACTCTTTCAGAATCACCAAAAACTTTCAATTTTTTTACATTTAGTTCAATGGCTTTCTTCAGACCTTTGACTAGAGCTTCATATTCAACGGTGTTATTTGTGTATTCAAACTCTAGCCTACAATAGAGAAAATGTTTATTCTTTTCATGATCAATAAGGACACAACCTGCTCCCAATCCCTCTTATGTTTTAGAACTATCAAAATCCAAAATCCAAAATCTATGTTTTAAATCTATTCAATTAGTATCATTTCCTACATTAGTGACTAAATTTACTATGTTACAATCAATGTCATCAGCTCGCGAAAATCGAAGAAGATCGAACTGTGTATCTGATTCATAACTGACTTCCTCAGCTTGGTAATTCCCTAGATCAAGCTCTAAAAAGTATTTTCTCAAAATTGAAGATGAGAAATTGACCGGTTCGTTCTTTTCCTCCAGCTGAGTTACATTTTGTTTCATATGTGGTTCTCTCAATATCTTAATTTGATTATGACTGTTCTGGTACAACAACCACATGTGAGACCAATCAGTCACAAAATAATCATTAAGTTTCGTTGACCAATCCCTGCTCATTATTAATCCATAAGCCTCAGGTATATCTACCACCGTGATATCTATGAATTGACACACCCTAGGATCTGCAGACAATCTAATTAGCACATCTTTCATCTCCCCTTTAACCCTAAAATCAGGCCTATCCAATTGAATGATCTAAGAGGGGGATGGTGTTGGTTAACCATTGATCTTCTTGCAAATAGATAAAAGCATAACATTAGATGAGGCTCCAGAATCCACCAAACAATTATGCACATTGTAATTGAAAATTTCAAATGTTAACAGGAAAGGAAAAGTCTAGGATTTTGGCTTACCTCCAATACTTGCCTCATTTATCTCGGTATCTGATTCGATGGTCTCTGCAGTACTACTTGGTTGTGGATCAAAGGCTTCCAATAATTTATTTCTCTGCTGAGGAGAATTACATAATTCAAATAAATAAATATTTGCTTTGGTTTTCTTAATATCTTCCACAATACCATATCCCATGTTATATTCTTTAGTACTTTTTGTTTTGTTTGCCACGATTTTTCACAGGTTTATTCATTGTTGGGTTAGTTTCTTTTATGTTTTCTGGATTAACCTTACGTTGCATCGGAGTAGCGCTGATAATTTTATTCATGGTTTCAGTTATTTTCTTTGTCTTAGGAAGCACTAAACTTTGATCCACCACCAGTCCTTTACTTCTTGTTGTAACATTCACTGATGATACTTGGATCTCCTTAGTCTGCTCTTCCTCGCTCGGTCCCAGTGTGGGTGGCCAATCCCATAACACCATCGTGGTTTCTTCATTTGTTTCTTCTGGCTCATTTGTTTGGTCTTCTTCTTCTTCTAGATCTGTCAACTAAGCGTCTAATAATTGATTCATTACCAAAGACATTGAATTGATCCATCGTGGACAACTTTTTTCATAATGGTGTTCTTGATGAAATGTACATAAATGATCCATGCCAACTTCATTAAAATTCAAAACAACAGAATTAAGTACAGGTGGTTGGGGCTGTCCACTTTCTTCTATTTTCTTGTAACAGGGCTTGAATGGCTTTCTTGATGAACTAGCTCCATTCTCTTTTTCCAAGTCTACTATTTTGTTTGATAATTTATGTACCATTTTGATCACATTTTCTAATTCATTTGAATGTTCTTCTTTAGGCCTAGTTAACATCAAAGGATTTTCACTGGCTGTTGTTTTCACTTCTGGTTCCGAAGTATGTCTTGTGATACTATCTAGATCAACTTCTACCTTTTTGGATTCTTCATAATTTTCTACCAATGTATCCTTAACCACCCTTTTTACAAAAATCACTATGGATGGATATAGTGTTGTAGTATAATATTCTACCAAAGACTCCTCGGTTGGTTTTGTTGTAGCACTAAAACTGTTTAAAAGGGTAGTGAATCTTTGATTGAAATATTGAACTTTCTCTTTCTTTTCCATCTCCATAGACAATAATTATTTCATGAGTGTGGCTACAGCTTTTTGGTTGCCAAATTTACTTATGAACTCTATTTCAAAACCGTCTCAGTTTGCTATTGAGTTAGTCTGTAGACTAAAAAACCAAAAAACCATGAGGGTGCTCGAGGCTCAAAAGTATACAGGAGTAGTCTACATACTACATCTTCGTGTTCAACATTCATAATGTTTAGAGCGAGATAAAATCTTTTGGGATGATCTTAAGCAAAAATACCCTTTCCAAGATCAAACTTTGGTAGTACTCTTTTCGGGTGCTTAGGTAAATTGTGCAAAGGCCTAGCCAGGTTGAGTGGTGTTCTGGCTCTCGATGCAGGTTGTTTAACAACTGCTGCCATAACTCGAGGTGGAGATTGTGGAAAAGCTTGCGCCGTAGGAGATTTTGGTCCAAACTGATCAAGAGGTTGAGTGATTTCTTGGATAGATAGATCCACCAATTCTTCCAAATTTTCCACAAGCAATGAATCTTGAGTATATCAGACTGCTTTATTGGGAGCTTGCCTCTTGGGTAATGCAACAATTACTTTCAATCCTCCAAGTTTCTTAACGTAATATCGTGTATACCTCCGAAAATTATCAACTTCTTCAAATGGGATAGCGTATAAAGATTTTGAATCTTCTTCTTCAGAAATTACCCTTTCTTGTTCTTCAGATTCAAGAATTAAATCTTTTAGGAAAGTCATTTCAGATGTAGTTCCAGCAGAATATTTTCTCACAAACGGATTTCCTTTTCCAGCCATGCACTAGAGACCCTACTTCTAGTGCCAAATCTGTTAATTCCTAGAAAAATCCCAAGTACCGACAGTAGGGATTCTCCTCGGTAATCAATCCCAATTAGATCATCCACCATTTGGTATGGGGAAACCATTCGGTTAACGGTCCGACTATCGTAGATTAATGTGTTTGTAAATGTTTTATCGGTTATGACTTGATTCACCATTTATGTTGTTTTCTTTAATTAAATGATGAAATGCAAATGCCTTAACTAAATGTATGTAATTGATAAACAAAAACCTCACAAGTGATGCGTAGGTTCTTACCTCCCGCCTTACCGTTCTTGCTTTCTCAACTACCTTTTAAATCCAAGACTAAGCTAATCTATTATATTCTAGTTTACTCCATCTCCATAGGGAGTAGATTTAAAATTAGAGCAATGTACTGTAACTATTCATACTAATCTCACATATAACTTTTTCAATTTCATATGCATGTTCATAGCAGAAATTTTATCAAAGAAAGCTTCGATATAATAAAACATTCATTACTCATTTCATACACAAACATTTACATAGAAAGCAATAATCATTCATAACCAATGAAGTAATTCAGAGAAGTTAGAACAATCTCACAGTTGTATGGAAACAAGAAGAAGTAATTCCACATTGTAAAATTCCAAACATCTTAAGAAAATTCCTATGCAGGCCTTTTCCAACAAGTAGGTCCTTCTTTATTAGCAAAAAATTGAGTTCTCTTTCAAAATAGTCCAACCCTTCTTTGCGCTAGCAAACGTCCTTTTACTCTACTCCCTATCTCTACTTATATTACAATTACAATTTGTCATCTAGTGACTCTTCGATTACCCTGACCCTAGGGATTCCAAAATTTGCCCTCTAGTGCTTTACATTAGGAAAATGCCAAAAGTCTATAAAAGACAAAACTTTCAAGTGGGCCCTTCCAGGCTGGAAACATACGCTCCCCATGCGTTAGCCTCTTCTGCAATAGTTTTGTAGTTTATTGGCTCTAGTACTTGTACAATCACTTCATGCATTGCCAACTGTGTCTCTACACGTGAGATTTTTTTTGAGGTGGATCTACACACTTATTCTAAAATGTAAGCACTGACAGAATCCTACCCAACCCAAGTGTTAATATATTCTTTGTTGAAAACTACTATCTTATGGATGTATTGTATGTCCTCTTGTAGTCTGTCCTGCAAATGCGCCATATGTTGGTCCTTGCTTGGAAGATCGGTGATCTTTGGAACCAAAGAAAGATGGCATTTCTCGTGGACTTGATGTATCCTTTTATAGAAGTCCTCACATTTTCCCAAAGTTTTGGCAATTTCATTGTTTAACCTCAGGGAGGCTTTCTTGTAAAATTCTAGAAGTGCCATTTTTGTTTTTATGCCTTTGATTGTTTTTGTGGCAGATGTTCCAGAAAATTTGAGTTAGCTTCTATCCAGGTCAATTGGATTTTGGCCTTTTCTTCGACCTCCATTAGTCCTTTTCTAAAATTCAGTGATTCTGCTACAATCACCTTTAGTCCTGTCATTATCAGCCTTACTTTATATGAACCTGATGTATCTTTCTTCGAATTTTGTATGCTTGGTCACAAAAAGGAGTGATGTCTTGATTTTTCTCATTAGCTATCTTCGGCTGATTTTCCAGAGATCCCTTATGCTCCACCAATTCTTCTACTCGGGTTTTCAATTCTTCAGCCTATTAGCTTATCCACGGATTCTCTTGACTCCAGTTGTGAGATTTTGGCTTCAAAATCATTTCTCTATCCCTCCATTATTAGTAATTGGACATTCATTGCTTCCTTCTTTGTCTCCAAAGTCTGGTACTCGCTTAGGAGTCTTTCCTTTTCGGATAGGATGTCATCATGCTTCCTTTTTAAATCTATGCCATCTCCTCGTAGTTTCACCACATTATCCTTTAGCTTAAACATCTTCTCCTTGTTGCACTCCACGTCTTCCATCAATTGATCAACATTGTCGATGCTGGCTTGTGTAGCTGCTATATTTACTGAGGCCATGAATTTGGGGTTTTTGTGAGTACCCTCCATTATGGTGTCTTCGGTGACTGTGACCACATCAGCTTGCGTGTTGATCTTCAACAGTTTCTCTGACCATCTTATGATGTTCTTCCTTGATTTCTAAAAAATGATGGTATCTAAGGGAGCTACTGTGTGCTGCTTAGATGGAGTAAGTGTAAGCCTAAGCTCTACAAAAGGAATGTGACCGCCTGGGATTGTTCCACTTGATGAAGCAGGAGGTTCTGGGTCCACTTGGTCATTCTAGGATGCCTCTTGATCCAAATCTTCCCTAATCCTGTCCTCTTCTTCTTTTCTTCTTAGTTCTTAAGCCGCTTCTTCGGCTTCCTTTTGTGCTCTTTCTTCTTCTTCTTTCTTTAATCTCTCTTCTTCTTGCCGCTTTTGGGCTTCTTCTGCTTGCCTTGTTTTAACCTCTTCTTTCTGTTTTTTCTCGGCCTTTTCCTTCTGCAACCTTAAAGCTTCCTCCTTCTGTTTCTACAACATCATTTCAATCGTAGTGCTGTCATCTTTTCTTCCGCTGACACCACTCTTCCTTGTAAAGCACTTGCCTAAATGAGTTAGATTGTTAGCCCTTCTGAATAGCTCTTCATCATTGTTGAAGAAATCTAAGTATTCATAATGTATTTTAACGACTGTGCAATGTTCTGTGACCTTTCCTCTGCTATCATTTCTCTGGAAACTTTTCTTCCCAAAATGAAAGGTCTCCAACTCTTTCACAAAATCAACGACACCTTTTACCTTGGAGAAATTGTATCCTCCAATGCAGAAAGGCAGTGGAGGAAAGGTTGCCTTTTTCATATCATGCAGGAAGTTACCAACTCCATGTAAGAACACCTTCCTCGCTGCCTCTTTGTGGACTACATAGTCCGTGGCATACTTTGGCAGTAGAGATGGAGCTTTGGAACATCCATACATTCTCAGGTACGTTCCTTCCTGCGAGAAATAGTAGTCTCCATACTTGTTGATAACCTCCATGGCGTAATCAGATAGGCAGTTTGGTTCTTTGAGGAAAATTACCTCGTAAAGAGGCATCATAAATTCTTCACAAATGAGTTCATTAAAACCTGCATACTTATGTGCCCAGAGAATTTGATAAGCAACATAAATAGGAGACTCAGTCTGGGTCCAAATGCACCCAAGCTTAGCAAAAGGGTGCTTGCACAAAATGCAGTCGATAAGGGAAGATGACATATAAAACTTAGACCTCTTATGGGTTATACCTCCCTGTGCGGCTGCTACACATGATGACATGCTGTCTGATATGATGTATTCCTAGTTAAAAATTGTGCCCTCAAAGGCTATATAATATATTAGAGGAACCCAATTCAATTTATACACTGTTCCATCGGTTCGCCCAAAAATTATGTTCAACATCAAAGCTATGATCTTGAATGGGGTCCGCAGGCATTCAGACTCATACTCCCCACTTTCTTTTTGGTGCAACCATTTCTCTGGCATTATCATTCTCTTTGCACATTCCAAGGGATCAATATTTATCCCTTTGATCCAATCATTGTTTATCATAACCTATGTAGGGGGTAGCTTGTAGGCCAATGTTATGCAATCTGGAGTAAATGAAGCAAAAGCTTCCCCTTTAATGTTAGAGATAATCCTCAAGGTGGGATTTGTCTGGGGCAAAATCCAACCAATAACCTATGAGCAAGGAAATAGCTCTGGGTGAGTAGAGGCTTTAGTGATGCCTGAATTTCTTATGTTTTGGTAGATGATCATCTCTTTGAGACCAACATCTGGCATGTTCTGATCTTTGATCATCTGATAGAGTTCTCCCCATTTGAATTCGGGAGCAACTCTTGTGATAGCCTTGGTATCTTCGAATTTAATTTCCGTCCTGGAGATAAGTTCCACATCTGAGTCTACCTCACTTGCCTCTGCCTTCTTTTTACGACCTTTTTTAGGCATTGTGTGAATTCGTTGTTTTGAAATATGTTCTCAATAAGGTAATATTGCTTGGTGTAAACTGAACCTGTGATATAAAGACATGAGCATAATTAGAAGTGACTTATTAATACCACAACTGTTTTGAATAATTAAAGGCATCATTGTACTGAGGTATCCTATATTGAAAAAGAAAAGAATACTACATGTATAATCGATCTCAGAAGAAACCTACATTGACCCTCAACATTGAAGCATGCAATCTTATCCAGTGTTAGAAATGGGATAAAAACCATAGCTCTATATCCATTGCTAGCCATTCAAAATGGAGTTGTGTAGGATGAAGAGAAGTGTTCCATTCGAAGTCGATTAATCATTTAATGGATTCGTGGTGTAATGCAATTACAAAGTTCAAATGAAAACCTATCATCGCATATGCATATGTTGTTGTGTAAGCTTTAAACCTATTGCCAACCCCTCCAATTCTCCTTCTTCATTTTAGAACAACAATAATTTGCCAAAACAATGTTGTGAGTAAACATCTTATTATCTGTTCTATTATGCATTTTCACTTGCAAGTTTATTAGTGTTTGTTGATTCTCATACAGGTTAATAGAGGTGGTGAGTAAGCCATTTAGAAAAAGAGTAGTAAAAATCAATTTGAGCTTTGTAACACTGTTAAGAAGCCTATGACATAAGTTTTTTTCGGTCCCTTTGATGAAGGTCACAAGTTCGATTCCCAACCCCTTTACTTTTTAACTTCAAACTTGTCGAGGCAAAGAGGCTTCTACCCACTACTTTATTTAAACGTGAAGGTGTGCAAAAAACGTTGGGTGAATGCATTGTGTCGCTGCAACAACTCATCTCAAAACTATGGAAGGTGGAAACCTATATCTTTGAAAACATTGTAATCCTCTAGTTTTTTTCAAGAAAACTGGACAGAAAATTTATATGTAACGATGATGGTCCTCAGGTGCATTGTAAGTAATGCATCGCTATTGTATGCACCGGTCGAGGTATTACTATTCCAAGGTTCTAAAGCATTAAAGGGTCTAGGGTCCAAATCTTTAATGTGCATTCAATGCTTCATCATTATCCTCTATTGAGTCTACGGGGTCTAACATGTTCATAACACGAAGCTTGATGGAGTTTTGATAAATTGGCTTGGGTATGAGTCCTTCCTAAGGAGCTCAAAAGAATAATTAATTCCCCGATGAGTTAACCAAGAGGAAAATAGTACAATCACGAGAGGAATCTCCATGAAGGATGGACTTAAAACGCCAACCGGTCAGAAAAAACCCTATGCCCTAAAGAGATTTGTTTTCTATCGGCTATGGCATGAAAACAACCATGAGGCCAAGCTCAACTAAACAATCAACCGTAGTGGCTTTTAGTTGCAAAACCGAAAACAATTTTAACCTAAACTATGGCAACAATATTACGAACATGGATGCAGAGGCTGTGGAATGGAAAGGAAAATACCCTATCTCAAAATGAAAACAACCACAACATGTTTTACCCAAGTTTCTACCACATATAAAGTTCCAATCTTTTGAAAATCACAAGGGTACAAAAGATGGGGCGCCTACTTGTCAAATGCTGATTTGCCGTGGGCTAAGTTGAATGCAATAGTTCCAAATGTATTTCCTTGACTGGTTGCTTCGATAACGACGTTTCGTGGGATAAAACTAAAATAAAATCGCCCATATATAGAAAAATAAACGAAAACGTCATAAATGCGGTCGTTGGATTATTGAAAACGGTGGTTGGGCATTAAACACGGTGGGTGGCAAAATGCCGTTTGGTGCAATACACTTTTTGTTGCAGCGGGAAGGAATGTGACACCGATAGCATTGACAAAAATCTTTGAGTTAGTTTGACCGTATTGACGACATATTTTATGTCACGCCGATTGTATCGGCATCCTTGTCCCAATTTCTCCGATCTCGGGACATGCGACCGTTTCAACGAGCTCTTAAGAGTCACACTTCTTTTTCAAACTGCCGAAAGCTTTGGAGAAAACTCACAAGTCTCCTTCGATTGTTTCGGCGTAAAACTTCGAGTTGACCCGAAACCCTGCATTCGATAGTATTTCCAAGTGCCTTTGACCGTATCGGCGGAAGCTCGTGAGTTTCTTGCGACAATGTCGACGGGTTTAGTTGACTTATGCCGAAACAATGTTTTGCGAAAAAACCTTCTTTTGCTCAAGCCGACCGTGTCGAAGAGACACTAAAATATCAAATTTTTTGGGGAAGCAGTTGCAATAGCAACAGGGTGGTGATATTCTCTCTTCTAGTTGCACCGAGAGTAGGAAGGTGTTCTACAAGCCAGTACATAAGAGATGATGTATTGTTCCAAAAAATAAAAAAGTAATTAAAAATATTCATGTTTACTCATAACTTATAAAAAAGAAGAAGGAAATAAAATAATTCATCTCATCTTAAACCCATATTTGTTAGGCATCGAGAGGGACCTAATTTGTTGAGGTGTTATTTTTTTCTTTATGTGTAAAAAAATTAAGATAAAAAATATTTACACCTCAAGAAATTGGATCCCTCTGGTGCTTAATAGATTTGAGTTTAAGATGGATCTATGCTAATAGTTACCACTTGTACCTTGAGTGCTACTTACATGACTTAACGTTCCCATGTATGCTCATAACTTATGAAAAATAAAAAGTATATTAAAAAAATTCATTTGGGCTCATAACTTTTTATTTTTATTTTTATTTTTAAACCAACATAGATCAATCTTAAATTAGATCTATTAAGAAGTGAGAAAGATTCAATTTCTTGAGGTGTAAATTTTTTCTTGATATAAACAAAATTAAGATAATAAAAAAAATTACACCTCAAAAAATTAGATCTCTCTTGGTGTTTTATAAATTTAGGTTTAAAATGGATATATACAAGTAAAAAAACATGTTCACTCCAAAATTCAATTATTCAATTCTTTTAAAAATATAAAATACCTTACCTTGGTATTATGATATCATCACCATCAAAATCAATACAAACCCACTATTAAGATATAACCATCAAAATCAATACAAACACTTTAGGCATGGTGATGAACATAATTCCTAACACCTAATTCCATAACATTCAGCTAATAACAAAGTTCCTAACTCCTAATTCCATAGGAACTCCTATTTCCATCAGCGTTTAAGCTCATCGGGGCTTCCAAGCCAAAATAAAACGATATCTTAACTCCGACAACATTCAGCTAATCAGGGAGTCTAATCCAACGGCTTTCAAGCCAAAAGAAAAAGAATGATGGTAGGGTGGGTGCCATGAATGTGTATGAGTTGGGAACAACCGTAACCTGCTCCTACTCAACCTAAAAGCAGAGCAAAAGTTACCATGGCTATTAGAAAATGGGATATATGCCCTTTCTCCTCATTGTGAAAAACCATTTTGTTTTGGATTTTCACCAAGGGGCAGTGGACTATAGTGGAGTAGGGTTGAGAGCATTTGCAGACAGCAGCCATGTCTCAGTCACTGGAGTTGCTGTTGATACAGTTTTTGATGCCTGACAACGATGCGAGGAGGCAGGCGGAGGAGCAGATTAAGCGTTTGGCCAAGGATCCTCAAGTGGTGCCTGCTCTCCTTCAGCATATGCGCACCGCCAAGTCCGCAAATGTCAGGCAGCTCTCAGCTGTCCTGCTTAGAAAGAAAATCACTGGACACTGGATGAAGCTTTCTCCGCAGGTCCGAGATTCTGTCAAGTCGGCCTTGATCGAAAGCATTACCGTTGAACACAGGTCAGACCTACTTACTAAGCCTTATTGTCCGTTTACTCTTTAATGTTTGTTTCTCAAAACTGTAAACCTCTTACACATGAATATGCTATGGATTCTTAACCAAAAGACCAAACAGAATCTTCGTCAAAGTACCCACTATCATTTGTTTTTTCAGAGGTTTTAAGTGCTTTTATTCATTCGACGCGCTCACTGTTGTCCCTGTCCTTAATTATTGGGCCGCTCACTGTTGCCTCTGCCCTTAATTATTGAGCTGCTCTGATTTATGCATTGAATCCAGTGAGGGGTATTTGTCAAGGTATTCCCTATCATTAGATTTTCAGGCGTTTTTAAGGATTTTTTTTTTGTATCCGATGCCCTCACTATTGTTCCCGCCCTTAATTGAGCTGCTCTGGTTTGTGCATTGAATCGCAGTTCTTTATATCGTATTTAGGACCAAATAAATCCCTGGCAGGACCTTATCCAGAAGAATTAACCATTCAGGACTAACCCTTTGTGTTAGAAGGGTTGATCGGGACTTTAGTGGATTGACTTTTTAGGGCCTGTTGAGACTTTTATTTCTGGTTCTGATATGCCATTTCTGTTTTTAAGTTTGTTAGGTTCCTTTCATGTTCCCTGCAGGTTCCTTTCCTGTTCCCTGCAAACACCTTGATTTGCAATAATAATATAGATGAGACATAAGAAGACGGGATAACGGGATGAGTTCGTTTTAGACTATGCTTCAAGCGACATTGTCGTTCTTTGCTAAAAAGATAAAATAATATTACTGATTGCTTTTTACCGTAAATTGACACTGTGATAGGGCATTCCATCCACCACTGTCAGAGTGATATCAAACATCATATTAGAAAATGATCTAGGCGTTCTCTTGATAATTTTTAGAATATGATAAGATAAGATGATTTTATTAATGTCTAACAAGATAACCACAAATAGGTCAAATGGATTGCCAAGTATGATAGACCATGTTACAGCTCAGATTCTCACTTAAGTGGGAAAGTCCTAACCCGTGACTGCTACCCATATAAGTAACTTTAGGAGAGGCACCACTGTCACCTTAGTGCACTTTTGACTTGCTTTCCCAAGGTCAAGGGGGCGTCTGTAAAGGTTGATTGATTTCAATTGATTCTTTAGTGAATGAGAGATTAGATGGTTGATTTTAAATTTGATTTAGAATTGCTGAGTTTGTTATGCAGATTTATTTAGCCCTTTAAGTGATTGCTTAAAATTAATTGACAAAATACAATAAACCAAATACAAACACTTACGAAATAAATGAAACTTTGTTTTAAACTTTAAAGATATTTCAAATGAAATGAACCAAATTTCAGTCAATAGATTTCATAACAGATGATAAATCACAGCCAATGAAACCTATGTAAATCTGGAAATTTAAATGATTCAAACACAGAAAAATTCCAGATTAGAAAATGATTAAAATCACTCTCTAAGTCTATCTTTGAATGAGTTATTTCATCACTTAGGGCTACCGTACATCTGATTATGAAAAGCAGAAACAGAAGTACATATTTGCAGAAATTAAATGAGAGATCACCCAAGGAAGTTAATCAATGTTTCTAGCAATACTTGGGCATAGTTTAATTCTGTTTAGGGTTGTTTTTAATTGATAAAATTCAGAATTTAAACTAGCTAGCTAAATGCAAGTCTAAAAATGATATGCAAACTGTTCTAAACTCTAGGCATGAAAAACTTGAAATCTGGAAATGATATTACAGCAGTGTAAATTTCAGACTTCAATGAACAAAACAGAAAATAAATGGATTTTTTTTTGGTTGGTGGTTGATGGGAAAGACTAGTTCCTTCAATCTTGGGCCAATGGGGTCACAAGGACAGATCTTAATGGGCCTAGTGCCGAAAATGACTGAATACACATGCCAAGTACACACTAGTGCTTGGGACATTGATGCTGATACTCTTCATGAAAGGGCTTTCCTACAGGAATACACCTTTGGCTAGCAACTTAGCATAGACTACAGCCATGGGTAAATGAACCTGCAATCACTCATAAACGATGCAAACTACAAGCATACCTATCACCAAAGCATATAAGAAAAGAAAGATTGTATCATTTACTTTCTGTAAAGTAACAAACATTACTTTTCATTGAACCAAAATCCAAATCAACTAACCTTTGCAATGAAGAGGGTTTGATCTTTGAACATCACATCCAAGCTTGATCTACCAAAACAATTGCCTCATATCACAAGATAGGTCTCCATACACATCCAATAGCCTTTGACAAAAGAAATTGATTTCTATACTATCAAACCAACACCAATTACAATGGAGAGGGGAGACTCTTATATAGAGTTTAGGCTCAACAAACACTCAAATAAAATAACATTAGATCTCTAGATCTATCCTAGGGAGGAGTAAACAACAACATTCTCCTCTTGATATGTTCAAACAAGTGCAATAAAACAAGGCAATTAGGCCACATTTACATTCAAACCCTCACCAAATTCCCAAGAAAAGGGGGCACACCACTAAAATAGGTGCCCAAATACATGATAAATGTAATAGATGCTCAATGGAATGGAGCGCTCTACTAGAAATAGTCAAAATAATGAAGGATGACCCATAGATCTAAGGTTTGATCCTTAAAATCCTCCATTGTGCAACAACCTCATCAAAAGGAGTGTAATAACATGTGAAAACTTTCCCAAGTGGTTGTTTTCCAACCATTGTCCAAGATCATGGAACGCTCCTCAAACGATGTGCCCAAAGGTGGAAAGAAGGGCTCTCCAAGTTTGATGTTACCTTAGAATGGCATGAAGAATGTGCAAAGAAACCTCCTCTAAGGGAGCACTCTTCTCCAAACCAAGTTGCATGTGTCAATGTGAATGAAAACCATAGAACACTCCAAATAATGCAACTGACTCCCATAAATATGGCATGCGTGGAGAGTTCGTATGAAACGTTCCATCAAAGAAGTGCTAAAATAATGCTAGGAGGGAAGTCCAACACATAACTACCCCTCCAAACTTGTGCCAAGGGTCAACATCAATTAATGAAGAGTCAACAAGGTGCCAAGTCATCTCCACGTGTTAGGGAATGCAACCATCTCATCAAGGAGGATGGGATGACCCATAGTCATGTAGTTAGGCACCCACATGTGCCTCCAAATATGCAAGAAAGAGGGGAGCATTCATTAGGTGGAGCCTAGTCATCATCCATGTACATCATAACAAGTGGCAAACCATAGAAAATAATAAGCGCACCATCCCTATGTGTGACTAGGAAATGCCTCCAAATATGAAGAATAGACATGAAATGATCAACAATTGCACTTTCTAGTAGCTCAATAACTTATTTAATTTTTATCCATTTAAATATTAGACCTATCATGGTGTGACCAACATTGACTCCTATTACATGCCAAACCCCTAAGTCAAGATGCATTTCCTAGGTCCTTAAGTTAGATGAGGGTGATAAAGTGAATGTGACATTAGGGAAGGAAAGTGTTTTTGTGAATTGACTCTCATAGTAATATGAGTAATAGGTCTACCCTTTAGCTTTCAAGACGTAGGGGTTATAGATTTTTCTTCCACATGTGTGCCTTTTGAAGGGGGCACTTAGCATAAGTTGCTCTTTCTTTGTGCCTTTTTGTTCCCCTTTTCATTTTTTCTTTTGCTTTTGCAAGGTCCCCTTTTCTTTAGATTTAGATTTCATAACCATGGGACTTAGGGAGTGAGGCTTATTGGCAAGGGGGCATGGTTTCATGTACTTTACAATTTGATTTAGCTACGTTCAACCTTTGGTACTTTGACTCTTTTTGCTTTGATTCTAGGCATTTCATACATGGGAATATTTTTGAGACCTTTCAACATTACACATGATAGGTCAATCACAAGGGGAAATGATGAAAATGGATGATAAGGCTTGTGAAATGGCAAGACATGAAAACTAGCTAGGTAAAACGTCTAAAATGTTAGAAATGAGTGTGACACCTACCTAAATCACTAGGGATACAACTTAAACTTTCAGATGACACACTTATCTAATGGAAAATTATGACTACACCATGCTATATCTTAGCAATGAACACGAATTTTAAGTGTTATAAGCTGCTATAGAGCATAAAAGTGACCTCCCATGGTCATATCCAACATAAGAGAAAAACATCACCTTATGTCAATGAGGGTGTATACATCAAAGCACTAACACAAATGATACAATCTCCACCAAGAGCCCCAAGGAACAAGAAACATCTGAGCATGTTAGGACAAGTCTTTGGTAAGTGGCAAGTGATATATGGGCAATCCACAAATTTGTTCAGCGAGCTGTTTGTGATGGAATCACAAATAAATCGATCATGTAACTCTGCAAATCTAGGGGTAACAGAGCATAATACGAGTGGGAGTGCAAAGGTTGCTACTAAAAAATAGAAATAAAAGCAACGAGATAAAAGCATATCTAAACTATGCTATACAGTATAAGTTTTTATAGTATAGTATAATGAAATGGGAGGGCAGATTGGTGATGTGGAAACATGTGATTGCTAATGAGAACACAAGAATAACTCCTCTAGCAGGGGGAAGGGGATGTTGGGATTGATCAACCACTCTTGATGGTCCTAATCCTACCTAACATATGAGTCCGAAGAGAAGAAATTGATGATAAATAACTGATTGGAAGATGTAGATGAGTTGGAAGATCCAAATTAATAAGATAAGATAATTTTATTAATGTCCAACAAGTGATCACAAAGGTAGGTCAATGGGATTGCTGAGTACAAGTTATCAAAACAATGTGGGATTGCCACAAGGGGTTCCTATAAAGGAAAAGAAGGATACAA
>LPNX011081720.1:609648-653934 GCA_001517045.1 Pseudotsuga menziesii
ACCTTCAAAGGTAGGTCAATGGGATTGCTGAGTACAAGTTATCAAAACAATGTGGGATTGCCACAAGGGGTTCCTATAAAGGAAAAGAAGGATACAAAATGTAAGGAGTAAAGAGTGAAGACTGAATCTAATCTAAGGCATGAGCCATCTGCAGTTTCACAGTCTGAATTAGATCATACTTAGACATGCATGGCTTAATCTTTGAAACAAGCATATGACTATTGGTAGGATCAACCAGGTAGCATCCTAGCACCTCAAGGCACCCAAGGGCTCTATGCAGAGAACGCTCGGAGCTCCCATCAACGATAGGATATTGATTTCCAAGATATGTATAGGCTTTTTCTTTTTATTCCTTGCAAGGTTGCGAGTGCCAATGAGCGATCCGAGTGGAAATACCACCAAGGGGCGGGGCCAAAGAAAAAGCCAACAACAAGTGTGGAGGGAGGAGAAGGAACAAGCAAAGCAGGGTCGACAACTGGATTGGGGCAACCAAAAGAAGAGAAGGAACAAGCAGAGTCCTTAACCTTCGAAACCAAGTACGACGACCGCTTAGGCCCCACAAGCTAAACAACTGCAAATGTGGGGTTCTTACGTTTAAAGCCGTGCAGCGAGCCTAATATACTGCAGAAAAAGAAGGTGAAGTTTCCAAGTTGAAACTCCTTTCCGAATGGTCCAGTGAGAGCGAAGCCAACAGTCAGATTGGGGCCATTGAAAGAAGAGAAGAAACAAGAAGAGCCCTCAACCTCGAAACTGAGTACGGCGGTCGCCTAGGCCCCACAAGCTAAACAACTGCAAGTGTGGGGTTCTTATGTTTAAAGCCGTGCAACGAGCCTAATATACTGTGGAAAAAGAAGGTGAAGATTCCACGTCGAAACTTCTTTTCGAACGATCCAACGAGAGCAAAGCCGACAATCAGATTGGGACAACCAAAAGAAGAGAAGGAACAAGCAAAGCCCCTCAACCTTCCAAACTGAGTACGATGATCGCTTAGGCCCAACAAGCTAAACAACTATGTTTGCGGGGTTCTTATGTTTAAAGCCGTGAGGCAACCTAATATACCGCAGAAAAAGGTCAAGATTCTAAGTCAAAACTTCTATTCGAACGGTCCAATGAGAGCAAAGCCGATAGTCAGATTAGGGCAACCGAAAGAAGAGAAGGAATAAGCAGAGCTCTCAACCTTCGAAACCGAGTACGACGGCCGCCTAGGCCCCACAAGCTAAACAACTGCAAGTGTGGGGTTCTTAAGTTTAAAGCCGTGCAACGAGCCTAATATACTGCAGAAAAAGAAGGTGAAGGTTCCAAGTCGAAACTCCTTTTCGAACGATCCAATGAGAGCGAAGCCAACAGTCAGATTGGGGCAACTGAAAGAAGAGAAGGAACAAGTAGAGCCCTCAACCTTCGAAACCGAGTACGGCGGCCGCCTAGGCCCCACAAGCTAAACAACTGCAAGTCTGGGGTTCTTATGTTTAAAGCTGTGTAGCGAGCCTAATATACCGCGGAAAATGAAGGTGAAGATTCCAAGTCGAAACTCCTTTTCGAACGGTCCAACACGAGCGAAGCTGACAGTCAGTTGGGGCAAACGAAAGAAGAGAAGGAACAAGCAGATCCCTGAACCTTCAAAACCGAGTACAACGATCGCCTAGGCCCCACAAGCTAAACAACTGCAAGTGTGGGGTTCTTATGTTTAAATCCGTGCAACGAGCCTAATATACCACGGAAAAAGAAGGTGAAGATTTCAGGTCGAAACTTCTTTTCGAACAGGCCAATGAGAGCAAAGCTGACAGTTAGATTGGGGCAACTGAAAGAAGAGAAGGAACAAGCAAGGCCCTCAACCTTCGAAGCCGAGTACGACGGTCGCGTAGGCCCCACAAGCTAAACAACTGCAAGTGTGGGGTTCTTATGTTTAAAGCCGTGCAGGGAGCCAAATATACCGCGGAAAAAGAAGGTGAAGATTCTGCGTCGAAACTTCTTTTCATACGGGCCAACAAGAGCAAAACTGTGAACAGAGTCAAGAGACCCGAAACAAAGATGAACGAGGCAACCCTCCACCTTTCAAGCCAAGCATTGAGACAAACCTATGAGTTTGCCCCACCAGCTAAACAGCGTGGCAGCGAGACCTTATCGCCTGGGTCCATCTCAATGCAAAGACAAGACAAGGCGAGAGCGTTCCACCCTGCATCTCTATTCAGAACATTCCTCCTCGACCAAGTAGAATGGACTTTTTGTAAGTAGTATACATCGGCTCAACAACACTGCTACGGATACAAGGACAAAGCAAGCCAATTCCAAAACTCTTTGGCCACATTATTAAATAGCTTCCAAATCCAACGCAAGAGGAGATGGTAAGCAAAGTTAGAAGAGTGTCGTCATGTTGAGGCAAAACGTCAACTGCCCATAAAAAAACCGAGCCTCGAAATGCTTTCGAAGGAAGCACACAATTGATGTGCCCCTGCCAAAAATCCCATCGTTGCTCTTACCAATGGTCTCTGATTGCACAAGATGCCGACATGGAAAAAGTACAAGCACAATAGATAGGTCTCCACAGAGACCAAATAGTGAAAAAGCAATCCCTCATTTGAAGCCACCACAAACCCCAAAACTCCACATTGAATGGAAACAGGCTTTGTTTTACTGGTGCCTCCAAAGATAAGCATTGCCAATATTAGCGCTCATGTGTTACCAAGTCGAACGATAGCCCATTGAGAGTCGACCGCCCTACAAATGACTCGAGGCCAATTTTCAAGCAGACCCGACAAGCAACGCATTCATCGCACCACGCTTCACACGAAATGACACTTCCATCGCGAGAGAAGTGCACGATAGGCAACAACGTAGTAATTTAACCAACAACTTCGATCCGACAACCGAAAGGGGCAATATATCTGGGAGAAGACCGAAGATGGAAGCCCTCATTTGAAGCCACCACAAACCCTAAAACTCCACATTGAATGGAAACAGGCTTTGTTTTACTGGTGCCTCCAAAGATGAGCATTGCCAACATTATCGCTCATGTGTTACCAAGTCGAACGACAACCCATTGAGAGTCGACCGCCCTACAAATGACCTGAGGCCAATTTTCAAGCAGATGCGACAGCAACGCATTCATCGCACCACCCTTCACACAAAAGGACACTTCCATTGTGGGAGAAGTGCATGATAGGCAACGACGTATTAATTTAACCAACATCTTCGTTTCGACAATCGAAATGGGCAATACATCCGAGAGAAGACCGAAGATGGAAGCCCTCATTCGAAGCCACCACAAACCCCAAAACTACACATTGAATGGAAACAAGCTTTGTTTTACTGGTGCCTCCAAAGATGAGCATTGCCAACATTACCGCTCATGTGGTACCAAGTCGAACGATATCCCGTTGAGAGTCGACCGCCCTACAAATGACCAGAGGCCAATTTTCAAGCAGACTCGACAAGCAACGCATTCATCACACCACCCTTCACACGAAATGACACTTCCATCGCGGGAGAAGTGCATGATAGGCAACCACGTGTTAATTTAACCAACAACTTAGTTTCACAACTGAAAGGGGCAATATATCCGAGAGAAGACCGAAGATGGAAGCCCTCATTTGAAGCCACCACAAACCCCAAAACTCCACATTGAATGGAAACAAGCTTTGTTTTACTCTTGCCTCCAAAGATGAGCATTGCCAATATTACCGCTCATGTGTTACCAAGTTGAACGATAGCCCATTGAGAGTTGAGCGCCCTACAAATGACCTGAGGCCAATTTTCAAGTAGACCCGACAAGCAACACATTCATCGCACCACCCTTCGCACGAAATTACACTTCCAACCTGAAGCCCATCAAAGTCATGCCCACCAAGTGAGTGGCCAGCAGAAAGAGAAGGTAGTGGGAGTTAAGTAGTAGGATTGGTCACCACTTAAACGTTTTTAGCTCACTTGCCCAACAAACGAAGAGCCCCAACAAGGAGCGCCCACAAGGAGCACCCCAAGGAACACACACATAGGGCGCCCAAGGAACGCACACAAGGGGCAGTCCACTTGGGTCAACGGTTCAACTTGCACAGTCTACAACCTAGCTAAAGAAGACAAACCAACTAAAGAAGGTCACATCCTAATAAGGAGGGTCAACCACAATCCACGACCCAACAAGAAGGTCACCCACAGTCCACGACCCAACTAGAAGGGTCACCTACAGTCCACGACCCAACAAGAAGAGACCATTGTTGTCAACGGTCCATCCCTAAAGGGCTTAAACACAGTCATGGTCTGCTAACACAGTCACGCTCATACCACAAGAAAGATACAAGCAACAAGAACCCAAATGATCCACTTAAGGCAACAAAAACCCTTAGGCGTCAAACACAAACCATCAAGGATCAAATCTGAACTCTTTCTCATGTCAAGATACTTACTAGAAATGGAGAAGTGAAACTTTATTTATAATCTTGAGAAGCCTTCTAGAAAGGTCACTTAGGCAACTCTAGGTTTTAGGATGGCCGATCATAAAATAAAGTTAAGTGAACTTAGGATAGGGTACCAATGGTCCAAAGTTCTTACAAAATAAAAACCATAAAGTTAAGTTGTCTTAGGATAGGGTACCAATGGTCCAAAGGTCTTACAAAATAAAAACCATAAAGTTAAGTTGACTTAGGATAGGGTACCAATGGTCCAAAGGTCTTACAAAATAAAAACCATAAAGTTAAGTTGACTTAGGATAGGGTACCAATGGTCCAAAGGTCTTACAAAATAAAAACCATAAAGTTAAGTTGACTTAGGATAGGGTACCAATGGTCCAAAGGTTTTACAAAATAAAACCATAAAGTTAAGTTGACTTAGGATAGGGTACCAATGGTCCAAAGGTCTTACAAAATAAAACCATAAAGTTAAAAGTCATCATGCTAAAGGTACACATATTAAGAGTGGTAGGACCAAGTAAAAGATAAAGGACCACAAGTCAACCAAAGGGGTCATAATAAGGAAAGACAACCCTCATACCCACAAGACCAAGGTGTACCAAAAAGGTGGACAAACAAACCCCTTTACCCAAAGGACCAACAAGACCAAGGTCTTTAATCTTTTCTCTCTCAAGGTATATTGTCACATGTGTTCCATATATATTTTTATCATCACAGTACAAGGAAGAAGATCCAAGCTGGATGATGTGATCCTTTGGTACTCAGTACTACTCCTAAGAGTTAGATGCCAGTGACATCATTAAGGGGTGGCTGATCCCTTGAGAAACAGTTGATTAAATTGTCATTGATGCCAATTGTTGTGTCTTGGTGCCCCTTGCGGAGCCCAAGAGGGTTAGTGTTTGGTTTGTGGTTGTTGGTGTCAAAGGAGACCTTTTGACCTTCTCCAAGCCCAAATCTGAAGCCCTTGGAGTCCTTGGGACAATGGCAAAAGCCATGATTACCGATTATTTGATTAAGTATCCCTAAGTTGTATCTTGGTCCCTAAGCCCACAAACTAGTCTTGGAGCCCTTATTGTATCTGCCTTGTTGGCGATGACCCTATGATGTATGGTGGTTTGACAATATGGCATGCTTGCCCTTAAAGCACTAATGATGCATTTAATGTTGCACAATGACGCTCTTTTGAGCCCATAATATGATGCCCATTGCACGTTTACCTTGATTAGTTCTTGAAGTCCTCATTTGGTGTTCCTTAAGTCCATTTGATGGCCTTGTCACATTAAAGGAAGTCTTGAACCCACACATATGGTAACCTTGACTTTGAAGATGGCTTTGAAGCCCTTAATGAGGCAAGAAGGGGCCTTGACGTGGCATTAAGAATGTTGAGTAAGCCTTGGGTAAAGTCCCAACTAGCCCCCACAAATTAAGAGAATATTAATGACCCATACTGTGGTAATTTACCATGTTGAAGGTACCCTATTACTTGGGAGAATGCTCACTGCTTGGTAACTTGACGACAATGGTTACACATGGAAATTATGGCCTACTTACATATGGTAGTATGGATCTTGAAAGACTTGGTAATTGGTAGTATAGCCATACTTTTGCTTAATGACTTGATGGTCATGATTCCCTTCTCTTGAAGACTAGGAACCCACACACATGGTGCTTTGATAGCCCTTGTTGCCTTTATGATGACGATGTTCTTATAACATGACGAAAGCCCTTGACATAGATTGCAAACCAAGGAAGGTCGGCCCAGTCAAACCTTAATTCAAAATAATATTTACTTTAAATGCAAAGTCGGCTTAGTTAAGGATTTATGAAATAAAATTTATTTTCTTTAAAGAAGTCGGCCCAGTTTAAAGTGCAATTTATCTCCCACATTGAAAGATATAAATACAAGTCTATCTTCACCCAAATGATGTGAAAGAAATGGAATAACTAGACTAAGATTTTTAGCTCAGCTGAAAGAAAAATTCGGTGGCAGCAAGCCATGCACATAGGCTGATTACATGAGTACATTAAAATTTCTTTTGGGGTATAATCAATAAGCTACAACAAAGATGTTTTTTTTTTTAATTTTCTTTGAGGAGTCCACAGTTGGAAGAGTTTACATAGTCCAAATATTGCGAGCTGTTACAGGAGTAAGTTTATCACAAATTCATGCTGGCAGTTCGAGTTTTCTCCACCAGTCACAGTTCGAGGTTGGTCAAAATTTCTTAAGTCTACAACAGTCCAAGTGACATACTTAGCCAATGAATGAGGTACATTTAGACAAGCTACAAGTCACGAGTTTTGGAAGAAATCTTCTTCTATAGTCCCGAGCTTAGTTTGCACTCACATTTGTCACAGACCGAGTTCAGTTGAGAAGTCTACTTTTTGCCACAACTTTTTTTTTGGAAGGAAGGTTTGCATCAGTTACAGCAGGTCACAATCACAACTACGTAAGTTCATCTCAGCATATGGCTATCTTCCACTATCTCGAATGAAGGTATGTAATCTATTACAACACTGTGACAAACAATAAATGACTATACAGTTATGTGTAATAACTTGTGGTGACTAGTTAGTATGAGAATATGTAATATCCCAAACACTGATATTCTCTAATGTTCTATGATAGTGCTGACTAGCACACTCAATCTCATACAAATTTGCAAAATAACTGTTCATGCAAACTTGCCATGCAAAAATTCCCTAAAATATAGCTAAATTAGGGTTAGGGTTTTGCAGAGAGAAATTAACACTTACCACTGATATTCTGGCTGATAATGACTCCAGAGATAGCTGTATGCATAAAGATCCAGATGGGTGGTTTAATAATGCTCTTTTCCTCAGGTGTTACCGCCCCGCAGTACCGTAAAAACCCACTAGACTGAAGGTGACGTTTTTGTAGGAGGAGAGGTCCGTTCAGGATGAAACTTTCTGAGCTTGTCCTTCTGCTGATGCCAAAGAGATGGCCTGGCACATGCGAAGGTTTGGCTGCCTCTAAGTGCCCTAGCAAATTGATTAGCAGTTCTACTGCTCACGCCCCCAACTGATCTGTTTGGCTGATAGCTGCTCTAGGTGAGCAAACTGATGGCTGATAATCACTGCATACTGTGGGATAGGCCTGTTGAGAAAGAGGAAGCTGACATGCGGAGGAAAGACTGAGTTTTGTGGTCCCAGCAAATCCTTTTGTGTTTTCCTTGCTACTTCCGGCTGCAAAACGTGGATCTGCTAATGACCCTTCGGAATGTGCTGGATCTCCAAATACTGTAGTATATGATGGATGCAATGGATAAACCTGGATGATCTATCCCAATAAGAGACTAGGGCAGATATCTCACTGCCGAACCCTCACTAGCTAAAGACACCGTCTCCAACCTCAACTGTCGCGGCTGCATGCTGTGCTGCTGCTCGAAACTCCAAAATCAATCATCAATAACAATAGATATCTCTTCTAGTCACATAACCCAATAGATCTTCATATGCTTTTAGGGTTTGCATGTCACTTTTAGGGTTTATGCTTCACTTTTCCATGCATGCAATTCTAATTTGATGTTGACTTTAATACTAACTAAACAAGGCTTGCATGCTCCGCATGCTTTAGAATACGAATTCTGATGTTCTTCTTTCTACATTGATGACTTAATAATACTCAATAGATGTACCTTTTCGCTCCTAGTGCTATTAGTACTCAGTTATTCCCTTTTATAAAAAACGGAACATTATAGTCCTCCCTCGCCAAAGATTGATTGTCCTCAAGCTATGCCAACGCAACTCCACAATCAATCAAACTGAACCAACTGAATTTGGGGATGATCCCAGGGTCCCAAATTATCCTAGGAGATCTATAGCACCCTCTGCTCAAAGCACTGCACTACACGATACCATCACAAAATGTCCCATGGAAGCCTCCTATAAGCAGAGTGACTAACCACGGTGTAAACGAGGTACCATCACAAGAGACCTCCTGAAAGCATCCTCTAGCAATCACTAAATTGCCAGTCACTATAATACCAGGGTCCCAATTCAATATGAGAATTGTAGAGGTCAAAATGCATCCTCTGCTACCCTGCGTAGTATCGACACCAGGAGCATCCTGTGGATTCCCAAGTAATGCCATCAGTAAACACTGTATCCATCCCTCATAAGGCTCCCACCTGGATCCCAATGCAAACTTGTGCATTTTTCATCCCAAATATCCGAAGGCTCTTGTGGGACTATACCCTTGGCTAGGAATGTCTTCCCAAGAATCGCCCACTCAATAGGACACCAAATCTTAATCTCTCTCCAATCCAACCCCCGAAAAGGACCTTGTCCATAAGCACCATCACAAGGAATAATCCTACTAAGCTGACATTCTACCCTTCTGATTTCAACTGGAATGCTCATATATTGTTGCCCAATTTCTCGATCCTAGCCAACCTGTAAAAACCATCCTCCTTTATGCAAATGTGGACTCAAGCTACTGCAAGCCTTATTTATGTACTCCTAAAGAGGACTGCTTTGAAATGCAATAGTATGTTTCTTCTACTGCCCCATCAAGGAATCTAACTGCTCTTCGATACTGGAAAACTTGACCGCTGACTTGGTACATACAACTCGAAGAATTGTAAGCTCAACATCTCGCTGTAATATGGTGTCCTGAAGTATCTTGGTCTTGTCTTTCATTGCTAGAAGGCTTTCTTTAACATGTTCAATCTTCTGTCGATGACTATCATCTGGAAGCTCTATCTCATGCTTATATAAACTCTCCCTAACCTCCATGTGCGACTGCCCACTGTCTTGATTATTGTGCTCATTTCCTTGCACCTCATGTATCTCGCCTGTCATAACTATCTGGACTCCTTACTGTAGGTGATGAAGAGTGTACCAACTCCAACACATCACACGGCTTGTCCACAATCTGACTATTGGATGTGTTGGTGTCGCTAGACTCGCAGGATGGCTCTAATGCTATCTCCTCATGCACATCCTCATCATGTACTGTTATCCTCTGAAACTCTGAAATAAATGCATCTGCACTACCTGTCTGCTTGAGCTGTGCCAACTCTCTAAAGTGTACCTTAAGGTCTTTCCGATCAAACCGCTCGATGAGCCTCTGTGTAAAATCTGGGTACGATGTGATGGTATTGTGACCCAGTGTCACTAACCCATGGTACCACCACTCATGGGTTTCTCCGTCCAAATGCAAAGTAGCCAATTTAATGGCATCTGTCTCAATCATGGGGTTGAGCTGGAAGTATGTATCCAACTTCTACACCCAATTCCGGGCTGGGCCACCTCGGGTAGCCTCAAAGGTAGGGATAGTCAGTTTACCTACGGTACGCTGTAACTCATAGTTCTGGGTGAATGGACTATTGTAAGATTTGGGTTTGTTCTTACTTTTAAAGTGGCAGAAGTCAGTGAAGGTCATGGCTTAATGGAAGTCATCTCCTAAAGTTCTATACTCTCTCAGATAGGCACTCATGGATTTTTCTGGTTCTAGTTGTACTAGAGGCACTGCAGCTGGACTATCTAAGAATTGAGGCATGGTAGGTCGGGAAGGCTTGTTGTATAAGATTTGTTATTCTAGTTGTAGCTCGAGAAGTTGTATAAGATTTGTTATTCCAATTGTTGCTGGGTCAAATTTTTATTATAAAGGCTTTTGTGGTTTTCCCCCCAGAGCTTGGGTTTCCACATAAAAATCTTGTGTACTGTGCATCTTGTTACTTTTCATGAATATTGATGATATGCTGCTATGATTGGTGATTAGCAACTTGCTCTTGATTAAAGTAAAAATTTTATATTGTGCAAATACTGATTCACCCCCCTCACAGTGTTTTAACAATTGGTATCAGAGCAGGTTCCTTCAAGAACAGTCTAACCATTGGAAGAAAGTCATGGTCAAGTTTGTGAAACACTATAAAAATGGAACACCCATGTTTGACAAGACTAACTACACATTTTGGAGTATAAGGATGAAAACCTTCTTGGAAGCTCAAGGAGTGGAAATATGGCAAATTATTGAGAATGGATACAAGGTACCAAAGTTAGTACCAACCAATGTTGAAAAGTCGACATCGGCAAAAGTCGGCAAGGGTCTCGAATACAACTTCTCGGCAACATCGACAAAAAAACGGGAAAAAATCGGCAAACATTACAAATAAGAAAATACATTCATTTTTTTAGAATTTTAAACATATTAAGCAGCAATAACATTAGAAAAACACATTGGAACATAAATATGAAGAAAGCATTGATATATATCATCATCATGTAGTCATGCCAAATATAAAATGATACATCAAAGTCAATACTGAATCTTGAAACATCATAGTTGTCCAATCAAGGACTCAAAAGTTTATATAGTTTAAACAATACAAAATGACATCACATCTATAAATGTATCTGAGGAAAACTAGCATATAGCTATCTAATATCAATGCCCTCTTCCCCTTCTACGGGAAAATATCATGGGTTGTTTGTCAGGCCTTACCCTAGCACTATTAGTAGTAGCAGAAGGCCCTGGCCCTGCATCTAATACCGGATACTGAGTGATGGATGGAGGATTAGATGTATCAATCGATGCAGAAGGTGGTGGCGATGCTAGCACATTACCCTCCATGGTGTCTCCAACCTCCTCCTCCTCCTCTTGCTCCTCCTCTATCTCTAGCCATGCAGGTGACTCCTCCATGATAGGAGTCTCAATCTCCACCCTCCACTTAGACAATATATCAATATTGTCCAAGGAGATGGCATTTGCATATGGTTCTTTCTCTATCCGTGTCATCCACGAGCAGAGATTTTAATGGACGTACACCAAGTCATTTAGACGCGTGAACTCCAACCTGTAAGAGGGTAATAATTTTTTTTTATGAGTCTAGAGGGTAATAAATAAATAAATTATAATATCTTAGAGGATCATAGATTCATAAATTGCATTAAACATTTAAGTTTTAAATGCAATTGCTTTGTTGAAATTCTAAGTTCTAACCTTCTGCGTCTCTTTGCATGTATTTTTTCAAATACACTCCAATTCCGCTCACATACCGAAGTGGAATTTTGACAATTTTGGCTAAGGATTTTGATGGCAATTTTCCATAAATTTGGTGTTCTCACACCATAGGTTCACCACCAAGTGGCTACACCAAACAAGAAAGAGAGATAACTAAATTACATTTCATTACATTCAACATTGGAAAACTAAAAGAGGAAATAAATCATAATTCATCTTTCAAATAAAGGTGAAAACTTAAAACACTCTAATAACATACCTGGCATGAAATCAATCCTGTCACGAATAACATCACCAAAGCTAAATACTCTAGTACCATCCTTATACACCTCTATCTCGCGATTGATTGCATTGCGAGTCTCATAATCATGTATCATCCTCTAAATACAAGTGAGGAGCCCCTCCAAAACCTCACTATCAAAATCAAAATTGCATTTGTAGGCAAATGCGGGGTTGAGGAAGAGTCCTGCTGCATGAATGTGTCGATGAAGCATCCTGATCCATTGACTATCAATCAAATCCCATAACAACATGTGCCTGTTGTGCCCTAGGGTACCCTTTCCCATATAATAATTTCGAATGGCCTCTTTGGCCCTATCCATGGCCTCATATAAATAGCCCATTGCGGGCTTATCACCATCAACAAGTCTCAGAACCCTTACTAAAGGTTCAGTCATCGAGCACACTTCCTCCACTCCTTCCCAGAAGGAGTTAGTGTACACCAACTTGGCAATAGTTTTCCCATCCTCTCTCCTGCTATAAGCACAATCATGCTACTCATCACAAACAAACATTTGCTTCAACTCAAACTGACATTGAAGCAAAGACTAAAGAGTAATAAATGTGGTGGCAAAACGCATGATTACAAGACGCTTCAACTCCTTGTTTTTGGTGTGCCTCCTCATGAGACTAAGAACAAAAGCATGGTTGTAAATGAACATGGGGATGCTCCTATCTTGATCAATCACCACCTTGATAAAGTGAATTTTCCCCATATCCTCCAACATCAAATCAATGCAATGAGCTGTGCATGGAGTCCAAAACAAACAGGGGTGCCTATGCATAAGCATCCTGCCAGCAGCCACATAATTAGCTGCATTATTTGTAATAACTTGCACAACAGTGTGCACCCCAATATCCTGGATGAACCCATCCATCAACTCGCATAAAAGTGCTGCATCTTTTACATGTGCCGATGCATCAACTGATTTTACAAACATGGTACCTCTAGGTCAATGTACCCAAGTCGCATAAAAGTGATGCATCTTTTACATGTGCTGATGCATCAACTGATTTTACAAACATGGTACCTCTAGGTCAATGTACCAAGAAGTTGATAAGGGTTCTACCCTTACTATCTGTCCACCCATTTGACATGACTGTGCATCCAGTGCTCTCCTATGATTGCCTGAACTCTGTCAACCTAATACCGATGTCCTTCTTTTCTGCTTGAAGGATTGAGCCCCGCAACTCCTCAAAGGTGGCAGCACTTTTATACCCTGGGCCAACTACTGCAATGGTATCACACATCGGCTACCAAAATGGATTGTTTTTAACAATGCTTAGAGGTATGTGACTCCAGTAAAGACACCTCCCCATTACCCTGTCTGCTTCTACCTTTTTCGATTTCTTTACAATTGACTTGATAGGAGGTTGTGATTCTGCTCTCGTTCGTGCAACAAAATGGGATGAGAGCCCTGCCCTCTCGATAGGTGAAGTTGTAGAGTCCCTCCCACTACCCTCACCGATAGTGGTAGATAGAGATGCACCTACACTTCTTGCTTGGCCAAAAGCTGCAAGCTCATCTTTGTTTGCAGCGATCTCATCCTTCTTTCTATTTTTTTCATGGATGGCGTCATGGGCAGATCTCATGATTTATGGGGTCACTGCAGTACAAATGCCAACATCATGGCCAGGTAGTTTGGCTAGATGGTATTTCAACCTGTTAACCCCTCCCGACATGTGATGCCCACATAATTTGCAACTCAAATTTTGTCTATTTGTTCCATCCTCGGGCTCACCATACTGCCAAAATGGGTCCAATACCTTTGGCATTTTTGCAATTGGAATGGCAACCTCAAATGCAACCCTAGGGCACAAAAACTGTAATGTCCTCATCCGATTAGGAAACAAAACACCTGCTAACCTACTTAATCCCCATAGGTTCGAGCAGGTACTGCATAAGAGGGGATTGACTGAGGACATTTGGTACTTAGAACAACTTAGGACACACATTCAGTACTAAAGTCACCAGTAGGCTAGAAGAAGCCTTTTCTCTTTAGGCTTAAAAGTCAACATCAACTTAGAATCGCATGCATGCAAAAGTAAAAGCACAAACCCTAAAAGTGACATGCGAACCCTAAAAGCGCATAAGGATCTATTTAAGAAGAATGAGGGAGCCTAAAGAGATACCTATGTTTATTATTGATTGATTTGGATATTTGAGCAGGGGCACAGTGTGCAGCTACGACAATTGGGGTTGAGGACGGAGTCTTCAACTAATGAGGGTTCGACAGTGCAATATCTGGCCTAGTCTCCTTAAGGATAAACCATCCAGGTTTGTCACCGCATCTATTGCATCCATCATTATTCAGTGTTCCAGTGTATGCCAGAAGATTATTTGCAGGTTCATCCGTACAACTAGGGGCATTTAGTTGGAAACCCCCAAGTTATTCACCAAGACTTCGGATCACCATATTTCTTCCGCATGTGGCCTGCATCCTCACTGACAGGATCACTCTACTGTCTTGAGTGATTATCAACCATCGGATTGCTCACCTGGAGCAGCTAGCAACAGAATACAGAGGTGTGGGGGCATGAGCACCAGTCTGGTAGATCAATTCGCTAGGGTATTTGGAGAGGTCCAAACTCCTGCATGCTCTGGTCATCCTCTCCGGCACGGGTACACCTACACTCCGACCAACTTTCAGCTGAAACTGACCATCCCTTCATAAAAAACATCATCCTTAGCTGATTCAGACTGCTGGGGGTATTACGGAGGAAAAATAGGTTATTTCTTCATCAGTTGAGTTTATCTTGCATGCGTATTCTCTCTAGAGCATTTTCAGCCAGATTATCAGTGGTAAGTGTTCATTCTATCCTGCAAACCCTAACCCTAAATTCAGGTATAATATAGGGCAATTTTGCATGGCAGTTTGCATGCCCGACTGTTTTAGTAATTTTGCTTAGAATTAGAAAATATCAGTGTTTGGGATATTATAGTGGTATCAGAGCATGTTCCTTGCTAGCTGTGGGCTTGAACATGAGAAGTAGATGAATACAGAAGATGACACTTTTGTAACCTATAGGAAAAGGAGTAGGTAGACGGAGGACTTTGAGGATATCCAACTAGAAGATACCAACTCAGACATGGACCCAACAGGTATACACTTTGACATTAGTAAAGGAACGAGAGAAGGTGAGGACAGGATGGAGTTTCGCAACCTAGTATCTGCATTGCAAGACTTAGCCAAAGGGCAAAAAGATGTACTTAATGCAATCAACAGATTATCGGCGAAACCAGAACCAGGTAACAGCAGTACACCTCTTTCATCGGTAGATAGAGGGTCTACAAGCAGCAGTGGGAAGGTTGCATACACCAATATACAGAATACACCCCACATATATACCAGACCTTCCAACAGGCCTACTATGCCTCACCTTCCAACAGGCCTACTATGCCTCACTTCTTGGCAGATGCAGTAGGAGGTCCAGTCATGCAGGTAGATTTTAGCGAACCCTTTGGGGCTTATTTGCAGGAGTACAGGGACTTAGGGGAGGAGTTTCATGGAGCCATGTCTTTTTTGGATTTTTGCAACATGAAGAGTAGGAATAGGCCTAGGAATTTCAACAAGGGATTCAATCATACCTATGAGTTGCAGAAAACCTTGGGCAGGTTGACCATTCCAAACTTTGATGGGACTCGTGGAGGTTCAGCGATGATATGGGTTCAAAAGTTGGATACCTACTTCCAACTCAATCCCATGACAGAGACATATGCCATTAAGTTGGCTACACTCCACCTGGACGGAGAGGCTCATGAGTGGTGGTACCACGGATTAGTGACATTGGGTCACAACACCATTCACTCCTATGGTGAGTTCACTCAGAAACTTATGGAGAGGTTTGACAGGAAGGATCCAGAGATACATTTCAGAGAGTTGGCTCAACTCAAACAGACAGGTAGCGCCGAGGCCTTCATCTCAGAATTCCAGAGGATAGCGGTCATGGTAATAGATGTGTCGGAGAGCAGGTTGACGATGTTGTTTATTGAGGCCCTAACAGAGCCACTACAAAAATGGGTGAAAACCTACAAAGCCCCCACTCTACAGGATGCCATCAGCCGGTCATGGTAATAGATGTGTCGGAGAGCAGGTTGACGATGTTGTTTATTGAGGCGCTAACAGAGCCACTACAGGGATGGGTGAAAGCCTACAAACCCCCCACTCTACAGGATGCCATTAGCAGAGCCAGAGATCTCCAAGATTCAGTTCCGAAGAACAGGTTCCCTCTCAAAACCAACTTTCCAGTTAGGGACAAGGACAAGAAACCTTTCCAGCAGGATTTTCCAAAGAAAATATGGTTAGACGAGGACATTAGGAAAGATTTGAGGCGAAAGAAATTATGTTTCACTTGTTAGGAACCATGGGTTCCAGGACACAGGTGTGCAGGGAAGGCCAAGTCTCATTACATCGAAGTGTATTCAGACAGTGACGAGGAGGACTATGAGCAGGAGGCAACAAAAGAACTACAAGCAGCAGAGGAAGAGTCACTCCAGGGTGATACACCAGAGGGAGTCATTGCTACGTTATCTGGAGTACCTAGATTCCATACTCTTAGGGTCAGAGGAGTAGTACAGGGCCACAGAATGGGAGTATTGATTGATGGGGGAGCAACCCACAATTTCATTGACTCCGCTTGGGTAGCCAAGAGGGGTATTCAAACAGAGAAGTTAGAGGGATTTACTGTAGCTGTAGCTGAAAACTCCAGCATGGAGTGCAACTATTGGATTCCAAAATTGAATGTCACATTAGGCAACTACCAGATGACAGATTCATTTTATGTAGTAGATGTGGCAGATACTCATGTAGTATTAGGCGTTCAATGGCTTTATTCAATAGGGGAATTAACTATAGACTACCGAGCAATGGAAATGGAATTCCAGGGGTACTCACATTCCTCCATTTGTTCCTAGGTTTGGACATTTCTTTTATGGCTATTGTTTTACATGTGGAAAATTTGGACACAAATCTGTAAATTGTTTACGAAGGAGAAATTTTGAGACTCGGAATAATTCTGCGAACCTCAAATGGCCACGATACAATAACATATTTGGTCCTTTGGGATTTGAGGTAGAATGTTATAAGTGTAACAACTTTGGACATATAGCCAAAGATTGCAGAATGACAGTAACAACAGTAAGAAATGAGCAAATGCAGAACATTAAAAGGTATTGATCAAACGTAAGGACAACTTGAATAATCATGAATGTGGAATTGCTCTTCAAGCCCATAATAACAACATTGGTGAATGGTATGTTGATAGCGGTTGCTCCAAGCATATGACAAGTAACAAAATTGCTTTTGTTAATATTGAAAAGCATAAAGGATCTGTCTCTTTCGGAAACAACAATTCAACAAAATATTGGGGAAGGGCACAGTGAAGCTTGGAAGTAAAAATTCCTTGGCTGAAAACGTCTTACTTGTAGATAATATGAAGCATAATCTATTGAGCGTTAGCCATATGTGTGATTAAGGACATGAACTCCTCTTCAACTCAAGGGAATGCAAAATAAGGAAAGAAGGATCAAGAAAGTTAGTAGCCACAACCACTATGACTCCTAACAATATATATGTTTTGGATAAGATCGAGTCCGAGAATTGTCACTTGGGAAAGGAGGAGAGATGGCTTTGGCATACAAGAATGGGGCATATACATTTTGACAACTTGGTCAAAATTTACTAAAACCAAGCAAAAAGAAATATGCCGAAAGTTTCAAAACCTTCTAATGTTGTATCTGAACACTATCAACATGGAAAACAAACAAGAGTCAATTTCAAGACAAAAGAAAACTCTTCTACCAAACCTCTGGAGCTCGTTCACACTGACTTATGTGGCCCAACAAGAAGCAAAGCACTGAATGGTGAACAATACTTTATGCTACTTATTGATGACTATACTAGGATGACCTGGGTATGTCTTCTCAAAAGGAAGTCAAAAGCTTTTGGATGTTTTAAAATTTTCAAGTAACTGGTTGAAAATGAAACATGATCACGAATCAAGTGCCTCAGATCTGATAATGGTGGAGAATTCACTTTAGATGAATTCAACAAATACTGTGAAGAGCATGGAATAAAAAAGACAATTTTCAATAGTCAGAACACCTCAACAAAATGGGGTTGCTGAAAGAAAGAATAGATCAATGATGGAGATGGATAGGACCATGTTGAATGAATCTAAGTTGAATGATGAATTTTGGGCGCAAGCAATTCATACAACAGAACACATCATGAACATAGGATTACTCAGAAGTAAAAATGTCCATATGAGTTATGGACAGGAAGAGTAGCAAATGTGCAACATTTCAGAGTATTTGGAAGCAAGTGCTACATCACACGAAAATATAAGAATATTGGAAAATTTGATTCTTGAGTAGACGAGGGCATATTTGTTGGATATTCATCCAAAAGGAAGGCTTACAAATGCTACAATTTTACACGAAAATATAAGAATATTGGAAAATTTGATTCTTGAGTAGACGAGGGCATATTTGTTGGATATTCATCCAAAAGGAAGGCTTACAAATGCTACAATTTTAGACTAAACAAGATGATTGAAAGCATCAACGTGAAAATAGATGAGACCAGACTAACATCATCCAGAGAAGACCCAAAAGACTCTGAAGATGAAGAAAAGGAAGTTTTTGATCAGAAAGAAAAGGAAGAAATTAAAATGAAAGAACAACTAGATGAGAATGAAGAACAATCTACTGAGGAAGAAAAACATAATCAACCATCAATGTAACAAGAACAACAGAAAGATCAACAAATCCCTAAGAACTGGTATCAAAAGAATCATCCATCATACTTAATTATTGGTGATAAAAGTGTCGGAATAGAAACTAGAAGAAGACAATTTGGAAGGAATGAGCATGTACACTTCTCATTCTTGTCTACAGTTGAACTAGGCAATTTTGTAGAGGCCAGAATAGATGCACACCGGGTCAAGTCAATGAAAAAAGAACTAGACCAAATTGAGAAAAATGAAACATGGGAACTCATTCCTAGACCCAAGAACAAAAATCTGATTGACACCAAGTGGGTCTTCAGAAATGTAATGTCCCTTTTTCAAAATTTTCTTTTTTCCCTATTTCAACCTTTGACTAGTTTTGATGTCGAGGTCTCTAAATTGGCCCAAATGCTCCCAAATCTTCTCAGAGGGTTTATGACTGATATTAATACTTGAATATGATGTTCAAGGATGATTTATGACCCTCCAATTACTTCTGCAAACTTGTTTCATATTCTGATCAAAGCAGGAGTATTTACTAGCAAATTGGGGTTCCAATTCCCTCCGGGTAAATGCTGGAAATGGCTTCTAAAATGCTCCCAACCCCACTTGAATTTTTGAACAGAGGCAGAGGATGTGTAAGAGACATTTTTAAGGTCTCATATGCATCATGGTTTAGTTTATATAGGCTGTTATGACCCTCTCCCAAACAACTACAAAATCACTATTTCGACCCTTGGGGAAAAAGCACCAAATCTTCTCCAAATGCAATTAAATTGTGTAAAATGGTTTCGAATGCTCAAGTACTGAACATGAAACTTGTAATCCACATTAATGATAGTCTATTCATCATAAATATATCAGAGAGACATTATTCCATTCGAAATAATCAACATTACCATGGCATACATCAATATAGTGGGGAAATGGTCATTGTTTGCTCGTTAAAATTCATTTTGACATTACCATGGCATACCTGAGACTTTTTGAGAATGAAGAACAGAGCATATTGAGTTTCTTACAATCAGAAATGCACAATGAAAGGCTCTCCTAATTTGAAATTATCAGCATTACAATGGTTCACAACAAGATAGTGGGGAAATGACACTATTTCTTCATTGTTTAACATTTTTACATGAAATCTTTGGGTATTTCGACTTGAGAGTCTTCTGAACTTGAAGTACAGAGCATTTACATAAAAACATAAAATAATGGGGCATTAGAAGCTTCCTCAAAGAGATCAATAGCTCACCCAATTTGCAATCCCTCCATGAGCAAGAATATGCAATAAAAACTGGAAATGATTGAGAGAAAGTGCTGCACTAGAAGGAACCACGAGCTGCCCTGTAGCTTACACCTGTAAATACAACTCCATTAAAGCTCCATGAAAGACCTGAGTGGCCTTTCCAAACACCAACTTGGATGGGAATCTTTCACCCTCGAAATTGGCTAAGGAAAGAAACTAGTCATCCACTAGCTCTCTCAATTCACAAATGCAAATTTGTTAAATGATCAAAAGCTGCCTTCATTTTTTGTTCTTGACATTTATAAATTTTCCAAGCTCTCTATGGGTCGAATTCCTTCCAAGAGATGCATTCCAACTCTAGTTGGGAAGAGATTCCAAAGAATGCCACTTGTACAACAATTCTTAGTCTCCCACTTCCACCAAATCACATGTGGAAGCATCTTAGCTGCGCTAACTCCCTTGAGCGCCGCCCTCTTGGAGCTATTTTTAGCCTTGACATGTCATATATGTCAGATGTCAGCCTTCAGATCTGATTGGTGTCATAGTTGTCATAGCATCTTCATCATTGTTGTCATAGAGCTAGGGAATCTAGTCCAAGTGTCTCATTAGTTCCAAAATCCCTCTTCTTCTTCCATGGGAGTTACTCTTCCACTCCAATTCGACCTTAATTGATTCATGCCAAGTATATTGACCTTCCAACTCATCCCAAGACCCTTGGGCTTCTTATGTATTCGAAATGACAAGAGGAGGATGCCATGTGGCATAGAAAATCTAGCTTATGTGGGTCCCACATCGTCCATGTGTCTTCATGATCAATTGCCACTTTGATTTTCCCTTGTATTTATTTATTTAGCTCCTTTATTAAATATTTATGCCATTCTAATGTTCAAATATCATTTATTGTCCCTCTTATTCCAAATCCCAAGGCTTCCACCCCCAACCTAGGAAACTAGTAATTTTCCTCCTTGGCAATTATTTGACCCTTAACATCAATTTGACAAACTCTCATGAATATGGAAAATTTGATTAGGCCATTGTGACCCAATGCAAAATTTGGGACATGACAAATTCTCCCTTTCCAATATTCCTTGTCCTCAAGCAATTTCAAACATGGGTGTTGAAGAACCTGCTTTCTGTATGATTCTTTGAAGTTGCCACTGAGTTGCTCAACTTTGAATCTTTTGAGATTCCATGAAGATTTTAGAGAGGAACCACCATGCTTGCTGCTGCACTACTTTGATTAAAATCACTTTATTAAGTGGGGAATCCATCTCCCATATTGCTTGTTTCCCAAAAAATTTGAAATCAATGGGACTAAAAACTATCCCAAGGTGCCATTGCTTGTATTGCACTCTAACAATTAAGAGTGCTCTCCAACCCATACCACAAGGAAAGAGAATTTCGGGATCCCATTTTCTTGTATGCATTCTTTCAAACATCTTGAGTACATAATCTATATCATCAAGGTACATAACAACATAATAAAAATGTACATCAAGGAGGTGCCTCATCAAAAGATCATTAAAGTGCTTATACCTCCAAGTAAGTAGGCCACCATTTGCCAAGTGCATACAAGCTTCAAGTGACCAATCAAATCTGCTCCAATGAGATAGGTGAGGATCCCATGTCCTATAATGTTGCTCCAAAAGGATGTGATATGCATAAAAATATTCAGCCATGTATTCTTTCATCCAAGAAGTGAATGAAGAATCTCCACTAAAATCTGAACCAAATAATGAGCAAAAAAAAAGGAGACTTCAAATGACTCAAAGAAATCTCACCCATATATCCATGAATGAGAGAATCATAAAGATATAGCAAAGTATGTGGCTGGCAACAAAAATGTTCTCCAATCATAAATCTATTCACCCCAGTGTTGGATGAAGTTCCTCTAACATCAAATGAACTAAGTGTTGAGCAACAAAAACCATGAGTCTTCAAGTGTCTCAAATGCATATCATAGGTGCATCCATGTAGATGTGCAACATAATAAAGTAACAAAAGATGCTGTTGCAAATGTGGCTAAGAATGTGCTCCAACCATGTCATCATAAAAAGTAAAGCTAGGAGTTCCATACTCCTCGTGTGGCACCATAAAAAATGACCCTTTCACCCATACTTCATTGAGACTAATGCTGCAAAACATGGAATTCTAGGATGTAGGAGAATGAACTAACTCACCCAAATGATCAAAAAGTGCAGAAGTTTCATCATGGGAAGGATCCATATGGGTAGTATCATGCAGCTCCTTCAAAAGTGTGAAACCTTTGTCATAGATTGGTTCCAATGTAGAGGAATCATGCTCTTCTTTAAAAATTGCATAACCTTCATCAAGAGACAATTCAAGTTCCTCTTCCACCACATCAAGTGTTTGGATCTCTTCAAGTTCATATTCAAACACATCAAGCACATTTAAATTTGCACATTTCTCATGATCCACCATGTCATGAGAATCCTCCAAACAATCTATCACTTGAGAATCCGAAACATAGGAGGAAAAACAAGTATCTTGCAACTTTTCAAGAAGTTGCTCATTTTGAATTGTGAGGTTATGATTATCCTCATTATTCTTCAAGTATGCATCATGTAACAATTCATTAAGCTTAAACACATGGTTTCTATAAAAAAGCAAAGACATGAAATTACCTTTGATGTGGCACATTGCTCTTTGAATCTTCTCCATGTCTTCAAGGAAGGATGTTTCCTCCAATGAAGTAGCTCTCCAACAAGAATTTGACACTAATGCTTGAGTGTCATGGAGTATGCTAAGGGACTCTTGGATCTTTTTTTCATTCATCTTTAAGGACCCTTCAAGAAAATGAGGTTGTTGCAAATGAACCTCCTCATCTTCTTCCTTCTTGCTTTGATCAACTTCTTGAAGCTCAAGGTGTGATGGGGAAGTTGACCTTGGTTCTTTATTAGCTGCTACAATCTATTCATATTTATGCTCATGAGAAATTTGGCTTGCAACAACATTTTGAAATATGATCTCTATGTCACCAGCATAGAGTTGTGAGCACCCATCAATAGATTCTCTTTGATTTTCACAACTCCCATCAGCAAGGATTGTGAGCTTGTCTTCACCTTCCTCTTTATGTTCTTCTCTACAATCACCTTGAGATAATTGATGCTCCACTTCATGATTCTCTCTTTCCTCCTTTAATGGTGTATCTAAGGTCTTTTCATCTCCTTTAGAACAACATTTCTTCCACATATTCCATGTGATGTCCGTAAAAGTGTTTATAACTTCCTCATTTGTAGTGCAGGATAAATCTTTGCTCTTTTCACAAGTAGGATGATTTTTCCTCATTTCATTCTCCCCCAAACTTGTGGATTGCTGATTGTCCCTTAATGAGTTCACATTTTCCTTCTTGTGCCTAAATCCATAATTGATAAGATATTCTTGGAAAGCACACCACTCATGAATATCCCCTCAAATTCAATACCACTGGAGACATGCTCCAATATCTATGGTTGTAATTTTTGTAATTGTTAGTCGGGGAGGAAGGAAAGTGAGAATTGTAGTTCTATTGTGAAGCCAAGACATGTCTGCAACTTTTTCTTCAATTTATGGTCTTAATGCACAGGTGCTAAGACCATGCTCTGATACCAGTGTAATGTCCCCTTTTCAAAATGTTACAATGACCAATTTTTCACTTTTTTCCCTATTTCGACCTTTGACTAGTTTTGATGTCTAGGTCTCCCAATTGGCCCAAATGCTCCCAAATCTTCTCAGAGGGTGTATGCCTGATATTAATACTTGAATATGATGTTCAGGGATGATTTATGACCCTCCAATTACTTCTGCAAACTTGTTTTATATTCTGATCAAAGTAGGAGTCTTTACTAGCAAATTGGGGTTTCAATTCCCCCTAGGTAAATGCTGGAAATGGCTTCTCAAATGTTCCCAACCCCACTCGAATTTCTAAACAGAGGCAGAGGATGTGTAAGGGACATTTTTAAGGTCTCATATGCATCATGGTTCAGTTTATATAGGCTGCTATGACCCTCTCCTAAGCAACTACAAAATCACTATTTCGACCCCTGGGGAAAAAGGACCAATTCTTTTCCAAATGCCACTAAACTAAGTAAAATGGCTTCGAATGCTTAAGTACTGAACATGAAACTTGTAATACACATTAATGACAGTCCATTCATCATAAATATATCAGAGAGACATTCTTCTATTCGAAATAATCAGCATTACCATGGCATACATCAATATAGTGGGGAAATGGTCATTGTTTGCTCATTAAAAGTTATTTTGACATATAGCTCTTGGGTATTTCGATCCGAGACTTTTTGAGAATGAAGAATAGAGCATATTGAGCTTCTTACAATCAGAAATGGACTCCCAATTCGAAATCATCAGCATTACAATGGTTCACAACAAGATAGTGGGGAAATGGCTCTATTTCTTCATTGTTTAATATTTTTACATGAAATCTTTGGGTATTTCGACCTGAGAGTCTTCTGAACTTGAAATACAGAGCATTTACATCAGAACATAAAATAATGGGGCATTAGAAGCTTCCCCAAAGAGATCAATAGCTCACCCAATTCGCAATCCCTCCATGAGCAAGAATATGCAATAAAAACTAGAAATGCTTGAGAGAAAGTGCTGCACTAAAAGGAACCATGAGCTGCCCTGTAGCTTACACCTGCAAATACAACTCCATTAAAAGCTCCATGAAAAACCTGAGTGGCCTCTTCAAACACCAACTTGGATGGGAATCTTTCACCTTCGAAATTGGCTAAGGCAAGAAACTAGTCATCCACTAGCTCTCTCAATTCATAAATGCAAATTTGTCAAATGATCAAACGCTGCCTTCATTCTTTGCTCTTGACATTTATAAAGTTTCCAAGCTCTCTATGGGTCGAATTCCTTCCAAGAGATGCATTCCAACTCTAGTTGGGAAGAGATTCCAAAGAATGCCACTTGTACAACAATTCCTAGTCTCCCACTTCCACCAAATCACATGTGGAAGCATCTTAGCTGCCCTAACTCCCTTGAGCGCCCTCTTGGAGCTATTTTTAGCCTTGACATGTCATATATGTCGGATGTCAGTCTTAAGATCTGATTTGTGTCATAGTTGTCATAGCATCTTCATCATTGTTGTCATAGAGCTAGGGAGTCTAGTCCAAGTGTCTCACTAGCTCCAAAATGCTTCTTCCTCTTCCATGGCAGTTACTCTTGTTGTCTGCTGATTGCACACCAGTAGCAAAAATCTTTCGAAAGCTGTCTCCTCACTTGAGAAAGTGGGAGAGGCGTGACCTTGGGGGCAAGCACAGAGCTAGGTACTGTCACCTACTTTTAGCTCCTCCTTTTAGGCTAACTCCTAACGAAGCCAAGGGGGGTAGTCTTTAACAAAGAGTTTTCTATGGCTCAATGTTTAAGTTAAATTTTAAATGTTTTCAGATGCAGATGGGTGTTGTTTAGGAGTTATTGTGATTTTAGATGATTAATGTGATGAATTGAGCACAAGAAAAAGCAATCCACGTTGCTATCACTGGAATTAAAAGATAGACAAATATTTGAGCAATTCACGAAAATAAATAAAGCATTCATAGATATGACTTATAATTAAACATTCAATGGAAAAATGGCCCAGATTATCAACAATGCTAAAATATGGAACCAGTGCCTATGGAGTAAAATTATCGAAGATGCTTCGGCGTTTAGAAAGATGTGAATCCCAAAAGATGCTAGTGAATGTTAGGTTTTGCAAGTGCTCTTGGTAATTTTTAAGAGTTTTTAACTGTGGTCTTGCTTTAGGGTGTCAACAAAAAGGTTTATCAAAGCCGAGAGACTCTTCTAAGTCGCCTCCGTTGAAGACATGTCGGGCCCCCCCAGTATCCTAGGCTGATATTGTCAAGTGACCAGCTAGCTGAGAATCTATGACAGCGGGAGGTTTCGGCGCCTCTACTAGGAAGTACTTTGGAAGAATCCCTACAACGTCGGTGCGTTGGTTACGGGGTGTTTAAGTGTTATTAGGTTACTCTTGCGGGGTTTAAAGATTCAGTGCCGTTTTTGGGTACTTCGATCTAGGATCAATCAGAGCATACTCCGGCAAGGAGGGAGGGGTGTTAATTAATTAAAGGGGTGTGAGTTGCAAATTTTATTAAGTTAATTAATTAAAACTCTCCGACAGAGAGCGCTCTTGACCTCGTCTTATGACAGTGGTTCAAGAGACTTAGCTAATCTAGATGATACTAATGCAGGGGTTGTGCAAACCTAAGGTGTTCTTCGATAGAGAGTGCTCGACTTGTGTTTCTGCAAGTTCAAGAGTCTTACTTATGGATGATTTGAATTAAACAAACACAATAATTAATATGAAAGGTGGTTGATTAAAACTCTCCGACAGAGAGCACTCTTGATCCACCTTATGGTGAGATTTAAGAGATTTTGGTTCTTCTTAAGATTTAACAATTTATAACAAGATACCAACAAGCAATGATGAATTTAGCAATTAGTAAGAATGAAACTAAGTCTAATCAAAGAACTAAACTAATTGCTTAAGGAAAACTATACTAAGTAAATCATGAAAATGAACACAAGACACACTTCCCCAAAATAGGGGAAGTAGAAAAGGAAGGAGACTTCCTCCCACTCAGCTCTTTTTATTAATCTTTTACAATGATGATGTGTTCTTTGCTTCTTAGAAGAACGGGGAAAGAAGGGGATGCAAGAAGAGGGATAGTAGTCTTTTTGTTCTTTTTGCACTCCTTGTTCGTTTGTGGCCTTTGCGCTCCTGTCTGTAATCTAAGAGCTCTAGACACACACTTGTTATGATATTAGTTGATAAAAAATAACTTGAAATTTAATCTATAAACTAGCTAAAAACATTTACCCAAACTCACCAAGAAGAAGGAAGAAAAGAGGCAAGGCAAGAGGGGTGAAAGAGGGGTGGAAAGAGAGCAAAAGGCAAGTCAAAAGAAGGCTGGAAACTAAGTGAGAAAGAGGGTTGCAAAATGAGGGTGAAAAAAGCTAAAAGTACAGCCCAAAAGATGGTTGAAGAAAATGATGGAAAAATGGCTGTAAAAAGTGGAAACAAAGAGGCAAAAGAGTGCTGTCCAAAAGGGTAAAAATGGGGAAAAGTGGACAGCGAACAAAAGGAAGGAAATGTTGCAAATAAAAGGGCCTAAAAGGCTGAAAATACAGCCCAAAAGATGGCCCAAAAAGATGATGGAAAGGGGCTGCAAAAAGTGGAACAAGGAGGCAAAAGAGGGCTGTTCAAAAGTGCAAAAAGTGGGAAAAAGTGGACTGTGAACAAAAGGAAGGAAATGCTGCAAATAAAAGGCCTAAAAGGCTGAAAATAAAGCATAGGGCAGCCAACCGGGGCAAAAGCTAAGTGAATGAATGTTCACTTTAGCCCAAACATGCCCTAATACCAAGAAAATAAAGATTTTTTAATTTGAATGATGAATAAAAGCAAGGAGAGAGTGGTCAAACCTGTGGATCTTTTTAAAGCACTTGGATCTCATGAAGCATGCAATTACCGGAAAAACGTAGTTGACTCCAAGAGAAGAAGATGCAGCTGAGCTCGAATTTCTGCTTGGTTGGATGGAAGGATCTGCAAAATAACACTCATAGACTTGCCATACAAAGATTAGATCATGTATTGTTCACAAATTGAAATAAAGAAGAGCATGAACTACAACTGAATAAAACAATGCTCTTTTTTAAATTCTAGAAGTAAATCAATAAACAACTAACTTGCAAACCGCAAATACCTGTTCTTATGTGCTTACAGAAGCCTTCTAAAGCATAACATCATAATCTCAAATAAACAAGAAAGAAAAGCATTAAAACAACATCACCTCATCCATAAGTGCAATCATCGAAAGAATCACACCACATTAGCCTCCAAAGCCTTAATTTTATTCCAATGGTTGGATAGAAGCAACAAGCAATTACAAAAGTTTCACCAGAGTTTCTCTACACAAAAATCCATCCTCAATAGAGCTGAAAGAGCCTCTATTTAACAAATGAGAGAGTGCTAAAACCCTAAAACCAAAAAACCAACCCTGCTGCATGGGAAAGCTGCTTGCTAGGTCTGGAAACCTACTTTGTTAGGTCTGGGAAGCCTACTGATGGTGTAAGCTTCAGTCTTCACCTCGATCAAATCACCGGACCAATGAGAGCTCTCCATCTCATCTTTAGCTGGAGATGACATGTCTGATAATTGATAATAAATTAATTGCTCTCTTAATGATGACTGAAGCTGAGTTATGATAACTCCGATCATCATAAGTGTTCCATGAGATGTCATTTAGCCTTTTATTTTATTGAATTTGGATTAATTTGGAGAGTTTTAGTTTTCTCCAAAATAATAATTTTTTTAATAAAAATCATTTTTTATAAAAAATCATTTTTTTATTAAAAATTAATTTTTTACTCAAAACTCACTTTTTTGAGTAAAAAGGCATTATGTGTCCGATTGCTGATCTGAAAGCTGGTTCTGACTGGCTGGCTGATCAAGAATGATTTTTGGCTTAAGGTTAGAGCCTTCAATCACTGAATTCTAAGTCCGGATCACGAACGGGTTTTTTCCATTTAATTTATGGAAAAATTAACCCAAAATACTTAGGAAAAGTAATTAAAAATAAAAAATGATTTTTTTTTTTTTACTGTTTGAAAAAGATTTTTTCGAATTTTTTTTACCTGTCCAGATGACTTAGGACACGACCATGATCTATCTAAATAATGTCTTGTAGGCTTATAACACTCAGTTGGGCTCTAATAACCCCCCAAGGCCAGAATTCAACATCGGGCATTCCAGCTTTGGAGGAAGCGGGAGAAAACCTCGTCAATTATGCTCGACTGAAGGCAAAGCATAATTGTCAGGGGCAAAAAAATCCCTGGAATACCCTATTTGAGATTCTGCGTCTCAGGAGACCGAACCACTCAAAAAATATCCTACTAGCACATTTTATTACAAACCCTGCGGGGCCATGGTCAAAATTATTCAAATAAAAAAGTGACTAGCCAATATTGGCTAGACAAGCAGACGGATCAACTGATACACTGGAATCAGGCTTTGAACAAGTCTGTCAAAAGGTGGCTCCTCAGGTAACCCAACTATGGTTCAAAAAGTTGGATAACATCTGGCTCCAATTGTGGGATGTGTGCTCGATCTAATCTCTTATGCAAGGAGAGCATACGAGAACCCCAGAATTTCTGGTTTCCACATCCTGTAAAAACATCTCAACTTGACAAGAAAAACCTCAGTAGCACAAGTTTTATGAAAAAGAGTCAATGATCCAAAAGTTTCTTTATTCAAAAGAATGACAAAACTTAACTGAAAAATTTATTTATTCCTAAGTACAGAAAGAAAATGCTACAATAAATGCTCACTTTAAGGAGCCTATTTTCCTACTCTAAGCATGGAAATAAAAATGGTTATGTGTAATCATAAATCCAGTGTAGCCATCCAAGCATTTTATTAATATAAAAAGGTTTCGCCTTGTCTTCGGTTACAAGCCAAAGTAAGGACACAATTTCCAGAAAATGCAATCCCGCGTGATGATCCAGAATGGGCGGGCTGGATGGGGAATCATAGGCATGAATAATGTCTTCAAACGTCTTCCCACACTGGTAGATGCTCGCGTAAGCTGCTTCTATGCATGACTGGATAGCGCTGATATACAAATCGGGATAATGTGGCAGGTCGACTACTCCATCATGCTGATCATCAAGGCTTATCAAATAATAACTCGTTGTATAAGCCCCAAGGTGCTCCAAAACATGAGGAACATCTATATGTGAAGATGATGGCTGAGAAAAAACTTCAACTAGTTGTATCCCATCTGATTCTTCACCGCACTGCTTTTTCAAATTCTTATTACCGATCCTTAGATACAATTCTGACTGATCATATAAAAACTCTGAGTGCTCTTCCTTATAACTTTCATAAGTCTCAGAAGAACAACTCCCCTGGCTGGACATATCATGGATGAGATTCTCAAAAATATTCTCAAAGGTATCATAGGTTGGATTTTCAATAAAAGTCCAATAGTCATCATCACCATCTATGTCAGATATGAGAGATGCCTCATCACTGGCATCAAGTCCATGTCTGTACTTCTCATTTTGCTCAAAACCATCTTCTTCAAAAAGCTAGGTTTCAAAGATATCACAGGGGACCCAACTTTCCAAATATTTGTCATCCGGTGGAGTGCATGGAGAAATCTCATCACATGAAACATCTAAGATTGGATTTTTAATTGAATTCTCAAAGTTATCATCTATCTTAGATGTAAGGGATTCTTCCTCACTTGTATCACATCTGATTCTATATCCTTGCTCATGATCATAGTCATCTTCTTCAGAAAAAAGGTCACAAGGTAGTAAACCTTCCAAACTATCATCATTATGCTCATTAGTAGGATTAGTGCTAAAGTTTTTAGTGAGATCATCTGATTGCTGACTATAATCTTCAACTTGACCCCGGGTTTCTATGGTGAAAGAATGGAGCTGTCCAACTGTGTTAAATTTTAATGTATTCAGGCTCTCTTGAATATTGTTTTGTCTCTCTCCAACTTTCTCCGGAAATATCATGCATATCATCTACACAGTTTATGTACTCAGGCTCGCTTGATGATGCTTTAGGAGCACAACCCTCTGGAAAACCATGCTCCTGAACATAGCATGCATAATAACAAGAAGATTCTTCATGAAGGTCTTCACATGCCCTGCAAAATGGCTTATACTGCTCAACCATGTTAGCGGCATCTAGCTGATGGGGAGGCCTCTGCTCATGGTTGGGAGGCTTTCTTTGCCAAGTTGGTTTGGCAGGAAAGGTTCTAGGAGTGGAGTGAGTTCGAGTTCTTTCCATTGTGATCACCCTATTTTGAATTTCTTTTAACTATGCTAAGTGTTTCTGCTCTGCCTCCTCCATATTTTTTTTCATCTCCATCATTTGTTTTTCATAGGCATCCTTCATAGCTAATAAATGATCCTTGTCTTTTGGTTCACTGATTTTCAACGGAGTTGAGACCTTGAATAACCGTGGAGGTTAGATTCACCAGATGACTGCATGTTCAGATCAATCTTGATTGCCATCTCCTGAGCCTGGAGCAAGTTAGCAGGCTCCTTGTCTTTGATCTGGTACTGCATTTTGCCACTAAGTGCCTCAATGTAATAGACCAGGATGGTTGGTTTAGTTGGGGCATACTCAGTAGGGATGGCATTTGACAATTTCGTGAACCTAGTATTGAACTCGTCCATTGTTTCTGTGTCTTTCTTCTTTATGTTGGTCAAGGACGCAAGTTGATGTCGAGGTTCTTTCTTTTCACCGAACTTGTTGGTGAAAGAAGTTTTGAAAGCTGCTAGACTATTAAAGGAATTGTTTGGTAAATTGCTATACCAGTCGCCCGCCTTTCCATCCAGAGATAGAGCAAATAACTTCATATACACGTCATCATGTTGGTTGACTGGATCATTTATATAAGCGTTGATACACCTATAAAAGTTCCTGAGGTGCATGGCAGAGGTAATGGCATCAGTACCTGTATACATCGGGAGCTTCTCGACAGCTTTGTCTGGAAGACGGTGGGGTTGACCTGCTATCTGAGAAAAGTCAAGCTGAGTAAAATACTCGCCCATTATGTCAGAAATAGTGGTATTAGTGTTTTCAAGAAATAAAATGTGGATGTCTGAAACAGACTCAGATCCAAGTTCTGCAAGGATCCTGCGAGAAGATAGTTTGTTTAATCTCCTCCTTAAGACCTTTTCGGGGTCAGGGATGAAATCGACCAAACCTACAGAGTTTCTTCTAGTAGAATACCTTGAGGTGTTAATTGACAGTGGAGTCGCCAGGTGGACTTAAGTATAGTTTCAGAGAGTGATTGGACTAAAAATCTACCAAAAAGGATAAAAAGGTAAAAAACTAAAAGAAACAAAGGTTGTCCAGGAACAAAAAGATTTGTCCCCGGCAACGGCGCCAAAAGATGTTGTCTGCCGATTGCACACCAGCAACAGAAATCTTCTGAAAGCTGTTTCTTCAATTGAGAAAGTGGGAGAGGTGTGACCTTGGGGGCAAGCACAGAGCTAGGTATTGTCACCTATTCCTAGCTCCTCCGTTTAGGCTAACTCCTATAACGAAGCCAAGGGGGGTAGTCCCTAACAAAGAGTTTTCTTTGGCTCAATGTTTAAGTTAAATTTTAAATGTTTTCAGATGTGGATGGGTGTTGTTTAGGAGTTATTGTGATTTTAGATGATTAATGTGATGAATTGAGCACAAGACAAGGCAATCCACGTTGCTATCACTGGAATTAAAAGATAGACAAATATTTGAGCAATTCACGAAAATAAATAAAGCATTCACAGATATGACTTATAATCAAACATTCAATGGAAAAATGGCCCAGATTATCAACAATGCTAAAATATGGAACCAGTGCCTATGGAGTAAAATTATCGGAGATGCTTCGTGTTTAGAAAGATGTGAATCCCAAAAGATGCCAGTGAATGTTAGGTTTTGCAAGTGCTCTTGGTAATTTTTAAGAGTTTTTAACTGTGGTCTTGCTTTAGTTAGGGTGTCAACAAAAAGGTTTATCAAAGCCTGGAGACTCTTCTAAGTCGCCTCCGTTGAAGACATGTCGGGCCCGCCCAGTATCCCAGGCTGATATTGTCAAGTGACCAGCTAGCTGAGAATCTATGATAGCGGGAGGTTCCGGCGCCTCTACTAGGAAGTACTTTGGAAGAATCCCTACAACGTCGGTGCGTTGGTTACGGGGTGTTTAAGTGTTATTAGGTTACTCTTGCGGGGTTTAAAGATTCAATGCCGTTTCTGGGTACTCCGATCTAGGATCGATCAGAGCATACTCCGGCAAGGAGGGAGGGGCGTTAATTAATTAAAGGGGTGTGAGTTGCAAATTTTATTAAGTTAATTAATTAAAACTCTCCGACAGAGAGCGCTCTTGACCTCGTCTTATGACAGTGGTTCAAGAGACTTAGCTAATCTAGATGATACTAATGCAGGGGTTGTGCAAACCTAAGGTGCTCTCCGATAGAGAGTGCTCTTGACTTGTGTTTTTGCAAGTTCAAGAGTCTTACTTATGGATGATTTGAATTAAACAAACACAATAATTAATATGAAAGGTGGTTGATTAAAACTCTCCGACAGAGAGCACTCTTGATCCACCTTATGGTGAGATTCAAGAGATTTTGGTTTTTCTTATGATTTAACAATTTATAACAAGATACCAACAAGCAATTATGAATCTAGCAATTAGTAAGAATGAAACTAAGTCTAATCAAAGAATTAAACTAATTGCTTAAGGAAAACTCTACTAAGTAAATCATGAAAATGAACACAAGACACACTTCCCCAAAATAGGGGAAGTAGAAAAGGAAGGAGACTTCCTCCCACTCAGCTCTTTTTATTAATCTTTTACAATGATGATGTGTTATTTGCTTCTTGGAAGAACGGGGAAAGAAGGGGATGCAAGAAGAGGGATAACAGTCTTTTTGTTCTTTTTGCACTCCTTGTTCGTTTGTGGCTTTTGCGCTCTCCTTCACTTGTCTGCAATCTAAGAACTCTAGACACACACTTGTTACGATATTAGTTGATAAAAAATAACTTGAAATTTAATCTATAAACTAGCTAAAAACATTTACTCAAACTCACCAAGAGGAAGGAAGAAAAGAGGCAAGGCAAGAGGGGTGAAAGAGGGGTGGAAAGAGAGCAAAAGGCAAGTCAAAAGAAGGCTGGAAACCAAGTGAGAAAGAGGGCTGCAAAATGAGGGTGAAAAAGGCTGAAAGTACAGCCCAAAAGATGGTTGAAGAAAAGGATGGAAAAATGCTGCAAAAAGTGGAAACAAAGAGGCAAAAGAGGGCTGTCCAAAAGGTTAAAAATGGGGAAAAGTGGACAGTGAACAAAATGAAGGAAATGCTGCAAATAAAAGGCCTAAAAGGCTGAAAATACAACCCAAAAGATGGTCCAAAAAGAGGATGGAAAGGGGCTGCAAAAAGTGGAACAAGGATGCAAAAGAGGGCTGTCCAAAAGGGCAAAAAGTGGGGAAAAGTGGACAGCGAACAAAAGGAAGGAAAGACTGCAAATAAAAGGCTTAAAAGGCTGAAAATAAAGCACAGGGCAGCCAACTGAGGAAAAGCTAAGTGAATGAATGTTCACTTTAGCCCAAACATGTCCTAATACCAAGAAAATAAAGATTTTTTAATTTGAATGATGAATAAAAGCAAGGAGAGAATGGTCAAACTTGTGGATCTTTTTAAAACACTTGGATCTCATGAAGCATGCAATTATCGGAAAAGCGTAGTTGACTCCAAGAGAAGAAGATGCAGCTGAGCTCGAAATTCTGCTTGGTTGGATGGAAGGATCTGCAAAATAACACTCATAGACTTGCCATACAAAGATTAGATCATGTATTGTTCACAAATTGAAATAAAGAAGAGCATGAACTATAGCTGAATAAAACAATGCTCTTTTTTAAATTCTAGAAGTAAATCAATAAACAACTAACTTGCAAACCGCAAATACCTGTTCTTATGTGCTTACAGAAGCCTTCTAAAGCATAACATCATAATCTCAAATAAACAAGAAAGAAAAACATTAAAACAACATCACCTCATCCATCAAGTGCAATCATCGAAAGAATCACACCACATGAGCCTCCAAAGCCTTAATTTTATTCCAATGCTTGCATAGAAGCAACAAGCAATTACAAAAGTTTCACCAGAGTTTCTCTACACAAAAATCCATCCTCAATAGAGCTGAAAGAGCCTCTATTTAACAAATGAGAGAGTGCTAAAACCCTAAAACCAAAAAACCAACCCTGCTGCATGGGAAAGCTGCCTGCTAGGTCTGGAAACCTACTTTGTTAGGTCTGGGAAGCCTACTGATGGTGTAAGCTTTAGTCTTCACCTCGATCAAATCACTGGACCAATGAGAGCTCTCCAACTCATCTTTAGCTGGAGATGACATGTCTGATAACTGATAATAAATTAATTGCTCTCTTAATGATGACTGAAGTTGAATTATGATAACTCCAATCATCATAAGTGTTCCATGAGATGTCATTTAGCCTTTTATTTTACTGAATTTAGATTAATTTGGAGAGTTTTAGTTTTCTCCAAAATAATCATTTTTTAATAAAAATCATTTTTTTTTACTAAAAATCATTTTTTTACTCAAAACTGACTTTTTTGAGTAAAAAGGCATTATGTGTCCGATTGCTGATCTGAAAGCTGGTTCTGACTGGCTGGCTGATCAAGAATGATTTTTGGCTTAAGGTTAGAGCTTTCAATCACTGAATTCTAAGTCCGGATCACGAATTGGTTTTTTTCATTTAATTTATGGAAAAATAAACCCAAAAAACTTAGGAAAAGTAATTAAAAATAAAAAATGAAAATAATAATTTTTCACTGTTCGAAATTTTTTTTTTCGAAATTTTTTTACGTGTCCAGATGACTTAGGACACGACCATGATCTATCTAAATAATGTCTAATAGGCTTATAACACTCAGTTGGGCTCTAATAACCCCCCAAGGCACATAATTCAACTTCGGGCATTCCAGCTTTGGAGGAAGCGGGAGAAAACCTCGTCAATTATACTCGGCTGAAGGCAAAGCATAATTGTCAGGGGCAAAAAACTCCCTGGAATACCCTATTTGAGATTCTACGTCTCAGGAGACCGAACCACTCAAAAAATATCCTACTAGCACATTTTATTACAAACTCCGCGGGGCCATGGTCAAAAGTATTCAAATAAAAAAGTGACTAGCCAATATTGGCTAGACAAGCAGACGGATCAACTGATACACTGGAATCAGGCTTTGAACAAGTCTGTCAACCGGTGGCTCCTCAGGTAACCCAACTATGGTACAAAAAGTTGGATAACAACCCTTCCACTCCAATTCGATCGCAATTGATTCATGCCAAGTGTATTGACCTTCCAACTCATCCTAACACCCTTGGGCTTCTTATGTATTCGAAATGACAAGAGGAGGATGCCATGTGGCATAGAAAATCTAGCTTGTGTGGGTTCCACATCCTCCATGTGTCTTCATGATCAATTGCCACTTTGATTTTCTCTTGTACTTATTTATTTAGCTACTTTATTAAATATTTATGCCATTCTAATGTTGAAACATCATTTATTGTCCCCCTTATTCGAAATCCCAAAGCTTCCACCCCCATTCTAGGAAACTAGTAATTTTCCTCCTTGGTAATTATTTGACCCTTAGCATCAATTTGACAAACTCTCATGAATATAGAAAATTTGATTAGGCCATTGTGACCCAATGCAAAATTTAGGACATGACAAGAAATAAGATGAATGAAGATGGACAGGTAATTAGAAACAAGGCCCAATTGGTTTGTAAAGGATATGCTCAAATTGAAGGGAGTTTCCGTATGGGTTCCGTACTGTTGATGTCAGCGACGTAAGGATTCCGTACAACTGGGTTGTATTGTTGACGCAGGGGTTGTACAGTTGCGCAGGGTGGCAGTACCTTGTTGCTGCGTTGACCGGTGATTTAACAGAGGTTTTTTCCGCCAGGTTGGGTGAATTTATTCGCGTACAACTGCGCAAGTTGGCCATACCTTGTCGTTGCGTTGATCGATGATTTAACAGAGGTTTCATTTCGCCAGGTTGGGTGAATTTATCTGTTGGTTTTAATTGTTCCATATCTTCTTACTATAAATTTCATATCTCTCTGTTGCATCGGTTTTCCCATCTTGGGTTTTATCCGGGGGTTTGCATACCCAAAATGCTGTGTCTATATTGATGTGATGTTGTGGATGTTTCTCAGTATTTACTTTCCGCTGCTATACTAGTAAAATAAATTTATGTGTGGTTTTCTCAGCAACATTTAGCCCTAGTTTGAATTTTAAAGGAAATTTTACAACAACAAAGTTTTAAAAGGGGAAGTGCAGAGAACAATTTGTATATCAAGCAGGACTACGATATCATACTTATTATTGAAGTATATTATGATGATATTATCTCTGGAAGTGATGATGATTCACTAAGTCAACAGTTTGCTAAGGACATGCAGAAAGAGTTTGAAATGTCTTTGCTTGGTGAATTAACCTTCTTCTTGGGACTTCAGATATCTCAACAAACAAAAGGCATTTTCATTACTCAGACAAAATACATCAAGGAAATGTTGAAGAAATTCAACATGGAAGATTGTAAACTTGTGAGTACTCCTATAGTCACTGGTTGTAGGCTAAGCAAGCAAGATGAATCTAAAGAAGTTGATCAAATGCTTTATAGGTCAATGATTGGTAGTCTACTCTATGTAATAGCTTCAAGGCCAGATGTGATGCAAGCTGTTGGACAAGTTGCAAGATTCCAAGCTACTCTCGAGGAAGCTCACATTATTGCAGTCAAGGGGATCTTTAGATATCTCAAGGGAACTATGGATTTTGGACTATGGTACCCAAAAGGAAATAAGCTAACATTGGTAGCTTACTTAGATGTAGATTGGACATGATGTGTTGACGACAAAAGAAGCACTAGTGGTACAACATTCTTCTTAGGTAATTGTATAGTATCTTGGTTAAGCAAAAAACAATCTTCAGTATCCTCACCAACTGCCGAAGCAGAATATATAGCAGCAACAACTTGTTGTACTTAGATTCTTTGGATGAAAGAAAACCTGCAAGACATACAAGTGACATGTGATGAGCCAATTCCAATTTTATGTGACAACACGAGTGCCATCAGTATTTCCAAGAATTTGGTCATGCACTCCAAGACAAACCATATTCCTATCAAGTTTCTCTTTCTTTGGCAAGTCATAGATAAACATATCAAGTTGGAATATATTGGGACAAAAGAGCAGATTGCAGATATCTTTACTAAGCCTCTCCCTAGAGAGACCTTTGAGTACCTCTGAGCAAAATTGGGAGTCATGCTATCTCCTAACTGAATTGATTCATCTTCAACACAACAACAATATGATAGGGGGAGAAGTACTGTTAAAAGGAATACCCTTTGCCATTGATGCCAAAGGGGGAGAAAAGTGTTGTAAACAAGGGGAGTTTGTTCTAAGGAGAACTTTGGTGTTGTCATCAATGACAAAGAGGGAGATTGTTGATTAAATTGTCATTGATGCCAACAATGTCTGGTCATTGATGCCAATGGTTGTGTCTTGGTGCTCCTTGTGGAGCCCCTAAGGGTTAATGTTGGGTCTGCGGTTGTCGGGGTCAAAGGAGACCTTTTGACCTTGTCCAAGCCCAATTTTGAAGCCCTTGGAGTCCTTGGGACAATGGCAAAAGCCCTGATAACCCATTGATTTTATTAAGTATCCTTAAGTTGTATCTTGGTCCCTAAGCCCACAAACTAGTCTTGGAGCCCTTATTGTATCTACCTTGTTGGCGATGACCCTATGATGTATGGTGGTTTGACAATATGGCATGCTTGCCCTTAAAGCACTAATGATGCCTTTAATGTTGTACAATGATGCCCTTTTGAGCCCATAATATGATGCCCATTGCACGTTTACCTTGATTAGTCCTTGAAGCCCTCATTTGGTGGTCTTTAAGCCCATTTGACGACCTTGACACATTTAAGAAAGTCTTGAACCCACACATATGGTAACCTTGACTTTGAAGCCCTTAACGAGGCAAGAAGGGGCCTTGGACTAGGAACCCACACACATGGTGCTTTGATAGTCCTTGTTGCCTTTATGATGATGATGTTCTTATAACATGATGAAAGCCCTTGACATAGATTGCAAACCACACAAGCTCGACCCAGACAAACCTTAATTCAAAATAATATTAACTTTAAATGCAAAGTCGGCTCAGTTAAAGATTTATGAAATAAAATTTATTTTCTTTAAAGAAGTCGGCCCAGTTTAAAGTGCAATTTATCTCCCGACATTGAAACATATAAATACAAGTCTATCCTCACCCAAATTTTCACAAATGGAATAAGGGGACTAAGATTTTTAGCTCAACTGAAAGAAAAATTCGATGGCAACATACCATGCACATAAGCTGATTAAAAGAGTACATTCAAATTTCTTTTGGGGTATAATTAGTAAGCTACAACAGAGATGTTTTTTATATTTTCTTTGAGGAGTCCACAGTTGTATGAAAGTCCAAGTTTTTGAAGAGTTTACACATTCCAAAAATTGCGAGCTTTTACAGGAGTAAGTTTATCACAAATTCATGCCGGCAGTCCGAGTTTTCTCCACCAGTCACAGTTCGAGGTTGGTTAAAATTTCTCAAGTTTACAACAGTCCAAGTGACATACTCAACTAATGAATGAGGTACATTTAGACAAGCCACAAGTCATGAGTTTTGGAAGAAATCTTCTACTATAGTCCCGAGCTTAGTTTGCACTCACATTTGTCATAGACCGAGTTCAGTTGAGAAGTCTACTTTTTGCCACAACTTTTTTTTTAGAAGGAAGGTTCACATCAGTGACAGCCGGTCACAGTCACAACTACAGAAGTTCATCTCAACGTATGGCTATATTCCACTATCTCGGATGAAGGTATATAATCTATTACAACACTGTGACAAACAATAAATGACTGTACAGTTATGTGTAATAACTTGTGGTGACAAGTTAGTATGAGAATAATGTAGGACATGTATGAGGATGTACAATAATGATGTACAAGAATAATATACAGTAATAATGTACAATATTGATATACAGTAATGATGAGCAGTGGTGATGATGAGCAGTCGTGATGATAAACATTTGTGATGATAAGTAGTGATGATGACATGGGTGTAATAAATGGCAAGACAGTTCAGTGCAAAAGTTGAACAATAACATACCGTGAGTAATAACAATGCAGTGATAATATGACAGTGATGTGCTTGTTATGAAAGACTTATACAGTTACAGGGTGATAAGCAATGGTGATTAGCAGAGAGTACATTGATCAGTTTGATAGGTCCATAGGTTCAGTGAATTCAATTTAATTATTCTTCAGGGTGGCAAGGTGGTGCTAGGGCTCACAATTTCGTGAGTTGAGCTGTTGCAGTAGCCCGTCAATTGTAGCTGAGGAAACCTAGGGGGTTGTAGCTGGAGAAGTTGTATAAGATTTGTTATTCCAGTTGTTGCTGGGTCAAATTTTTATTATAAAGGCTTCCGTAGTTTCCCCCCCAAAGCTTGGGTTTCCACGTAAAAATCTTGTGTACTGTGCATCTTGTTAGTTTTCATGAATATTGATGATATGCTGCTATGATCACTTATTAACAACTTGCTCTTGATTAAAGTTAAAATTTTATATTTTTTAAATACCGATTCACCCCCCTCTCAGTATTTCAACAGAAATAGCCTAGCAATAACTGAATAGGAGAGAGGACATCACACATCATCATCTTGGTCAACTGACCAAGAAATTGCCTGGTTAACTGACATGCAGGAACTTGTTGGTCCCAATCCAAAAATCTGCCTGGTCCCAGACCCAGAAGTCTCTGCCCCAACTTGCAGGATTTGCTTGGACATCGTGTCCAAGAAACTGTCTAGTCCTAGACCAGAATACCCTAGAGACATATAGGGGCCCTAACCATATGTTAGGGACTTTGCCATGGCATCAACCTGCTTTGTCCCAGACCAAGAACCGTAGGAGACTACTACGGTCCCTAGGGTACCTTCTAAGGTCTTACTCTGCCCTAGTTAACTGACTAGGGTAACATCCTGCTTGAGAATGGGTCTTGCAGCTGCACTATATTTAACATGCATTTGGTGGATTTAGGAGACCTAAAGAGAGGGGACCCTCTCCATGTGACATTTTGGGGCAGTGTCCCGAGGTTCTATCGGTCTGATAGCCGATTAATACTTGCAATCGCATGGCTGCTAGATTGTTTGACAACATGTTTATCTAGGTGACATTATTAAATTGTTTGTAGTTGCCCTCCCGGATGATGTTGTTTAGCTCCTATCTAGTCGATGAAAGGTGACTAGGTCCATCAAGGGAGTATCTAGATGGAGGAATCTCGTCCATTGAGATACCTACTGACTCCAAAAGGTTTAAAGATTTGAAATTCTTGTAAACCAAGACCGTGAATGCCTTTGGGGAATGGTAGAGGCTATGGAATTTAATGAGTGTTAGGCTAAATATGGATACTTGTCTTGCCCCTACTTTATATTGCTCGGATAAGGTAGGCCCATGTCGGGATCTGGAGAAAGCCCCTTGTTTTCTTGTGTTGTATGATCTGTCTCGGGTTCTAAGACGATACTCTTGTATGGTTCTCGTAGTCTAAGCTTCGATGATCTTTTTGGTCTCATAGATCGAAGCTTGATGAAGTGCTATTGTCTACCTGCTTCTTGTTGCTTTTGCTTGATGTGAGCATTAGAAAGAATGAAGCAAGTGGCTTGGAGGTGTCCTGTTTGGGGGGTGGCTAGATATAGTGAGATCTAAGGTCGAGGGACTCTCGCATGTATAGGGCCATGCATCTCTTGTCCGAGAATCGAAAAACGACGGAGAGAGAGTTTTGAGTGTCCTTGAAAAGACAATGAAATCATCTTTCGAATATTGTAACACATGGGGCACTAATGATAAAGTGCACCTTCGCCTCAGTCTCCTAAAGATGGCAAACCTAGCAAATCCTGATGTCTCTTGCAATATGATGATCTCTCTTGACTTGAAGTTGATTAGAACCCAACTGAAATTGCCCAAGTAGAGTTCGAAGAGCACACATCCAATGTCTAAGTGGGCTAAACAATAAGGCCATCCCTCAAGGCTCAGCTCCATGAAATGTTCTACATAAAAGGTCATCTTGTAGTTTAACCCCTAGGAGATTTACCTAGGTAACCTAAATATATTGTTTGAAGATGTCTTCTTTGATATTCTTATTCAACTCTTATATGATCTGCAAAGTCAACTAATGGAATTAAGATAATATTTGAAAGGGAGGAGGTGGTCCATCGAAATCCCAATTGACCGAAGTAGTTATGTGACCTCTACAAACCAACAATGAGCATGATTGGAAGTACATGAAGTAGTTTATTGCCTTTGAGAGAAGCAAGCAAGGTAAGGACAATGATCTCTACTAGTTTATGAGTGAACATAGTGTTGAACTTGGTGCAGAAGGGAGTCCAGATAAAAAATGGTTTAAATCTTGAAGGGGGAGGGTTGCAAATTCTACTTGAACAATGGCTTCTGGAACTATCCTTTTGCTTTTAATGATGTGAACGAGTATTTGAACTCTCTCTGTCATGGCCTAGTTTAACTCAAGTAGATAAGGTTCCCATATCTTTGAACCATAGATAAGATAAGATATTTTTTATTCAAGTAGACAAGGTTCCCATATCTTCGAACCATAGATAATATAAGATAAGATAATTTTAGTAATGTCCAACAAATGACCATAAATAGGTCAATGGGACTACGAAGTACATTAGTAAGAGAATACAAAATCGGAGTGTAAAATGTCGCTCCAAGAAAAACATGATAAGATCAAATCTATCTTAGGTTTGATAATGTTGTCCATGAGATTCATCTTGGAAATGTCTTGGAAGTGGTTTTGAAAGCACTTGTGCTCAAGGAGAGCAAGGGAGCCATAGCCTTTCTTGGTTTGAGGTTGGAGGACTTTCCTCAAGCTAAATTTGGGCTTGAAGAATTGAACCCTTAGGTATTTGTATGCAATGGCAATCTCTACCCCTTGGAAGTAAAAATGGTACATCTGAGAGAACATTCTTTGTCCCATTGCAGATCATTACCTTGGTTTTATGAAGGTTGACTGTTAAGTGATGAAGATTGCAAAACATAGCTAAGGTGTCAAGTTGCCTTTCTAACCCTTTTAGGGTGGAGGACAAGAGAATCACGTCATCGACAAAACGAATAATGGGGATGAAGACCTGGTGAAGAGGGTACCGATCTCCTAGTTATATATGCTCCTGAAGAGAAAAAAACCCCAACTCGATGGTGTAAATCCCAAACACTATATGGGAAGGAGGGCATCCTTGCTTCATTCTAATGGTCCTCCTAATGAAGCCTAAAAGTTCATGAATTGTGCAGAGTTTGCCAAGCATGGACTCATAGAGGTACATGATAACCGTGATGAGAACCTCTGAGATGCCAATATCTTTGAGTCTTTGGAACAAGTGCTCGCTTTGGATTATGTTGAACACTTTCGAAAGTCAATGAAGCAACATAAAACTTTTGAAGATCAATGCTTGGCCTCCTCAATGATGGCATGGTGTGAGAATATGATCAATGGTGCTCCATTCTGAAACCTGCTTGTCCTCTAGCTGGAAGGTGTCTCCTCCCAAACTCCTCGAATAACAAAAGATGAAGTATTGTGGCATAGAGCTTAGAGAAAGTGTGGTCCATCATGATTGTCTGATAATTGTTTGTATCAATTGTAGTCCTTGATTTGTGGATCGAGTGAATAGTGTGGTGGGACCATTTCTATGGAAAGCTTGAGCAAATAACATGGTTTGTCAAGAAGAGATAGTCTACAATGTTCTAGAAACTCAACTTGGAAGCCCTCTCGGCCCCATCCCAGCAGCCTGAAGGCTATGCCCAGGACACAACAACATGCCCCCCACCCCAGTAAGCGATGTACTACCCACTACAATTCCTCTTCCAATTCTTCCTCCAGATAGTGTACCCTTTTGAGTTTTGTCCAGTTGGCCTTCTATGTGTTGGACCACACAATGATACTGAGAAAGGGGTGGGGGGTGAAACAATATCATACAAGTTTACTAATTATTACTTTAACAACTTTATCAATCATCAATAGACATCAGCATCAACACCTTGTACACAAGAAATTTGCCTGGAAACTCTTATAGATAAAACCATGAACTGTTACAATCTTTAAGGAGCCACCAATCTCCTATTTACAAGCACCCACTGGAAGGAAGCACCAACTCCCTAATTTATGAACACCAACTCAAAGGAGAGATAAATCGCCTGGAAGAATGTTTCACTTCAAAAGTACATCAAACCATGCTATCCAAACTGCCTCGGGAAGTGTGCCAAAACAGTCCACAAAGTCTGCTCCTCAATAAGCCTCAAAGTCTTCCAAGATGCTTCTTTGGAGTGTGTGACAAACTGACCTCAAGCTGTCCACAAACAAACAATCCAAGTCTGCAAACAAACCCTTGGAAAATGCCTATTCAAAACAGTCCAAACACTTCCTTCAAGCTCTGCCAATTTTCCCTTCAAAATTCAATCAGAAACTGTCCATATAATCTTTCCTCATACTGTCTAACGTTTCTCTTCAACTTAGTCCAATCAAGGCACTTCAAAACTGTCTATTAGGTTGTCCAAAATCTGTCAGACACTTGAAGGATTGCCTTCAAATTTTTTCTTCCAATGCCCTTAAAACACCTTCAGATTAGTCCTTGAATATGTAGTCTTAAATGTCATCAAAATGATCCTTCAAACCTGTCTTGGAATATGTTCCAACAGTCTTTTAACCATGCCTCAACACTGTATTATAACCCTTGATATTTGCTCTCTCAGACCTGCAATTAAAACACCCTTGAAAACAGTCTACAAACCAGGACCAAATCTGCACAAGTTTACTTCAAACTTTCGCCCTTAGACTTCATACTTGAGCTGTCAAACATCCTATGTCACATGGTTCGGGTTCGTGTTCGGGTTCGGCGAGTTTCAGGTTCGATTCGGGTTCGAATTTTCAGATGGGGTTCGGCTTAGGTTCGTCTATATACATTTTTCAAAAAAAAAAAAAAAAA
>LPNX011081720.1:654040-712753 GCA_001517045.1 Pseudotsuga menziesii
GGCCGTGGCTGTGGCGGCGTTGAGACTGGTGGCGTCGGACTGAGCTTTGAAGGCACGGTAGTCTTGATTCTCAGGTAGATCGTGGCTGGTAGCGGACACTCTGTAGATCGTGGGTGGCGACAGGCGTGGTGTGGCCTCAGCTCGAGCGACGGGCGTGGTGTGCAGCGCGGCTCTGCGTGCTCACGGACGTGCTCGGGTCTCACCACAACCGGCAAGAATGAAAACACCTTTACCAAAACCCGCAGGCAAGTCAAATTTTGACCATGAGGTTCGCCAGGTTCAACGTTAGGTTCGGCACGAGGTTCATCTGGTTCGCGATCAGGTTCGTCATCAGGTTCGTGAGGTTCGGGTTCGGGTTCGCCATGAGGTTCGTGATGAGGTTCGCCGAACTTGAACGAACTTTGAAATTTTTTTGAGGTTCGCCGAATTCCGAACCTGGAGGTTCAGGTTCGGCGAACCCTGTGACATAGCAAACATCTGCAATCTTAGACCTCTGCTGTACCTTCGCCCTGCAATCCTCCTCTTTGATTTCAGATCATATCACTTGCCTAATTATTATTTTGAAGAGGGTGAACTCACTTCTTATATATGTAAGTCTTGCAACCTTTCAGCGTTTCCTTTCAAGATGAGGCTGATCTATGGTATTGTTTAAAGATTTCGTTGTGTAGGCTTCTGTTTTGGAGGGAGAGCCGAATTGTAGTTTCTTGTACACTTTATGTGTTTGGGAGTAAGGGAGGGCCAGCTACTATGCATCATAACGTGTACTTGCTTGCTTTCTTTGAGAGAGAGCCGACATGTGCTTATATACATTTTTCTTCTATGTTGCTACCCTTTACATGACACTAAATCATCTTCAAACATTGCTAAGTGTTGGCACCTTAAACTTACTTTAATGTCTTCAAGACATAGTTACTTCAACACATCATTAATTTGGCTCAAGGTATTTTTTCATGGTTTCTCTTTAATGCTTCAACCCAAGATATTTTCAACTTTGCTATGACACATCACAGCTTCATTGTTCTTCTTTTCAATGCTCATCAACAAAAAGGCTTTCTTTATGTATAACGTTGTCATTAACAAACACTCAACTCCTTTGCTTAGGTTGACATCAATGACAACCAAATTACCAACAGTCTCCCCCTTTGTCATTTATGGCAACCTGGTAAAGCAATCATGCTCCCCTATCTTCAAAGCTTTATGTCTTGTCCTTTCTTTTACTGTATATCTCTCCCCCTTTGACATCAATGGCAAATGAACCTTTTCTCTCTCAACATGTGCTATTTCCCCGTCTTTATGCTTCATCATTTTCTGCATTGACCCTTCTTGCTGTGCTGCTCCCCCTTAGACCGAGCCATTTCTTGAAGCTTTTTGAAGTAGCTCCCCCCTGTGAAGGTACTGTCCCTTTTTACTCATTCTACGATGTTCAATGCAACAAGCAAAAACATGTCGATCTCTGACTTTTCATAAAATTGTGTTCTTGTATTACTGCAGTTCCTTTTTACACTTTTCAATGTCTTTTTTGCTACTGATACTTTTGCATCATACTGATCATGAGAATGATCATCAGAATTACATGCCTCCCGTATTGTTCATTTTTCTGACATAGTCATGTTGCTGCAAGAAGGCAGAACAATGCCTTCTTTTTATGGATGATTGCAGTCTAAAGATACCATATGATCATTTCATTCTCCTCACCTTGAGATAGTGGTAGTACATCTATCTTCAAGTGCACTTGTTATCTCATCAACATGACCATTGTGCATATCATAATGTCTTTCTTTGAAGTTCATATGTTCTACTTTTCATATGTCTGCTACATATACAAGGTTCTGTCACATTCACAATTTCTTCTTATGAGGAGCAAACAATGACATAGGCATTATGCACGATCCTTATTAGCCTTAATATTGCAGCTAGGCCTGCTTTTGTTCTCATCTAGTTCTTTGGATACCTCATTGGAGTTTTAGCACATGGTACTCCAATATTTGGACCTTTGATGTCATTCGAAAGGAAGGCTCAATGTTATATAAAAAAAAATAACATAACATAAATTAATTATTAATATTAAAATAAATTAATATTAATAATTATTAATTATTAAATAAGAAATAATTAATCAAATAATTATGAAAAGTCAAAAGACATGACTTATATTGAAAAGGTGCAAAATGGCTTATAAATCCCAAGGCAATGTAATTGTAAACTATCATCTCATCTCTTATCAAATATTTTTATTACATCCATACATGGATTATTTATTTTATCTGCACTGGAAGTTTACTTTGTTAACGAGTTTTTCTCGTCACAGTGGTATCGAAGCCAGCCCTTCTCGGGCCATGCTGATTCTAGCCCTTTGGCCATCCATCTTGGATTTCTCCTATTCTCGCTTTTAGCCATAATTGTTAGAGTTTCTCTGTAAATTGGTCTTTGACCAAAGACCATGTTCGTGGCCATTACATAGTCAAAGTTCTGTCGTCTTGCTCGCTGGTTCCACCTTCCCATCTTCCCTCGTCCCCTTCATCTCTGTCACGTTCTCACCTTGTGCATCTTCTTGCAATCCACGCTCCCTCCCCACGTTGCTCTATGCTGCCTGCAACCACACTCCCTCTCCCCTCATTCCTCCACCGCCCCCCACCCCATTGCATTTCCCTCTTCCTCCCACACTTGCACCCACCCCACCTTGCTGCACTTCCCTCGCCTCCACCGCTAACACATCCCGTCGATCTCCTCGCCTGCTCCCTCGCGACCCTGCTCTCCCACCTGCCGCTGCATTGCTCCTTGCTCCACGCTGCACCTCCAACACCCCTTCATCCCATCTGCCATCTCTGCTTCTGCACCACCTCGCCTCTCCATCCCCGACCACACCTCCCTCCCTGCGCGTGTCCATCTCCACGCCCATGCCAGTCTCCTCCTCTACCCTCATTTCCTCGCTCCTCCCCACCATTGAAACCCTAATTAAAAAAAATTAAATATTAAACATTATAATAATAATATTATATTTGTTTAAATATTTTAATTTTTGAAAAAAAAGAACTATAAATTAAAACTATATATATAGTTTATATAAAAACATTAATAATGATAATATTATTTATTGCTTAATTAATCATTATTATGAAAAAATAATTATTATTTTTATGAAATAATAATTATTTTTGGTAAAAAAGGGGGTTATTTAACCTAATAAGAAGAAGGCTAGAAGTAGTCAAAGGAAGACTCGTTAAAGAAGTCAAAGACTATCTATCGCCGAACAAAGGACCAAGTCAAAGAAGATTTTTTCTCCAAAAAAACAAATTGGAAGAATAGAAAACTATGTTGAAAAGTCTTAGTAGAAAGCAATGGAGATTAAAAAAGCAGCATTACAATCACAATTACAAGCAGTTTTGGCTCAGTTAGAACATTACAAAGCGACTAATATATATCTACAATGCGAGAGGGATAAGTAGGAATTGGTTAAAATACTTCAAGAGTAATGGAATCATACCTTAGAAATCCAAAATCAAATATTGGAAAAAAAATAATAAAGGTCTCAGAAAAATGTTATCAGATAAGGATGAGCAAATATCACATTTGAAAAGTCACAATCAAAACTTAGAAGACCAGATCAAAAAGTCAAAGAATGATGAAAAATTACCGTATAGAAGCGATAAGGACTTTGAAGAAGACATAAAGCGCTTAAACAAGCTCATCAAGGACAAAGATAGTGAATTGGCGCAAGCCCAGAAGATGCTAGAAGATCAAGATTCAAAGATATGTCAACATCAACAACAAGAAGAAAAACTCCAACAGAAGTATGACGACATTAAGAAAACGCACAATCTGGAAATTAAGAAAACAATGACAATTTAGCAAGCAATACCGAAGAACTATTTTGACTAAGAATTCATAACAAGACATTACTTACGAAAATAAAGAAGTTGAAACATAGTCGGAAGATAGAACCTTCCAGTGAAGACCTCGAAGGAAGGATATTAGAAAAGGAGGAAGAAAACCAACACCTAAGAAATCTTAATTAAGAACTAGAGGAACAAATCAAGAAGTTAAAAGAGGACAAAAAGTTGCAAGATGACAGGTTCGAGAAGATTCAGAGTAATAACAATCTACTGGAGAACAAAGTAGCGCAAATCTAGAAGGACGCATCTAGACTTTCTGGAAAAGAAATTCAAGTTAAGGAAGAAGAAATAAACATAAATTCAGTCCTCATCATAGTTCAAAAGGAAGTCAATCCAGCAGAAAAACTAACAACAAAAGCTCCTTATCAACACCCCAATTATAAACGTCATTTTGACCAACGACAGGGTCAAAATGAACATACACAAAGAGTTATGTTGGCAGACAAGCAAGAATAGCAAATCAACATACTAAGCAACAAACAAGAAGAACCACCCCACAAAGCCATCAAATAGCTCCGATGAAGATAGATCTCGGATGGACCACATCAGCAACGATGTGACATTTCTTCTTTGGAATTCGTAACTCGTATCGTCTCATTTCATCAAGTGTCGCAAATACTAAAAGAAAGAATCTAGAGATAATGGTTCAAGTAAAAAATCAGATGTAAGCCTCGTCTTCTCTAAGCTTTGAAGACAAAGCTTCTCTAAGGGGAGGGCAATGTTATATAAAAAAATATAACATAACATACATTAATTATTAATATTAATATAAATTAATATTAATAATTTATAATTATTAAATAAGAAATAATTAATCAAATAATTATGAAAAGTCAAAAGACATGACTTATATTGAAAAGACGCAAAATGGCTTATAAAGCCCAAGGCAATGTAATTGTAAAATATCATCTCATCTTTTATAAAATATTTTTTATTACATCCATACATGGATTATTTATTTTATCTGCATTGGAAGCTTACTTTGTAAACGAGTTTTTCTCGTCACACTAAATCTGCTCCAACTCTGGTCTTATTCTTCAGTCTGTATGCAGCCCGTAAGGTTGTCACAATTGTTGGTTTACTGCTGCAAGTATGCTGTTTTTTAATTGCTCACAACTTAAATCGTTTGAGCCCTTTTAAATAATGAATGGTTTGCTGGTATAACACTGCTGTTATACTCCTTTAGTCTCTTAATCACAGGTAACAGGTTGCTGTTCACGAATAAAGTTAGGAGGCTGAGACTGCTTCACATGTCACCCTTAAGATTTAAGTGTTCCTCTGCTTGAAATAAGACAAAGGTGCTTCTCAAATCTGTCCTAAAAGGTAGTCTTTGAAGTAGCTGCAAGTCTGTTATTCCTTTTGGACTTTAATTTTTCTTTGATCATTCTCTTTAACTGGGCCTTCTTGAACTATACCAAACTTCCTGTCAACAACATCTTCATAACGTTTCATGACCTCTAGGGTCATCTTTATCAATGTTTAAGCTAAACTTGCAGAAACAAAAGTATCAACAACTTTAAAACAATCATGAGTTTCCAAAGGAACCACTGCTTTTTCTTCTTCCACCAATTGACATGGGGGTGTTTACATGATTTCACCATCTTCTTTCTTCTTAAAAAATAGTTCTATCGCAAACTTTTCAATCTTCCTTCTCTCTTCAAGAGATTTTTTAAACTCTGCTTTCCAACACTTCAAACTTATAATTCTCGGGCTCTTTCAAAGTGTTTTGCAGCTTCAGCAATAAATCTTTTCTACATGTCCAACAGATGAGCACAAAAGTAGGTCAATGGGATTGTGTGTTACCAAGATGTCAATAAAAAGTGGGAGCACTAAGGTGCATCCTGTATAAAGCAAGATGTGAAACTCTTCATAAAGCCAAAAAGAGCTATCTCCAAATATGGAGAACCAACCCAAAACAAAGAGAGCTGATACAGAAGAAAAATGTACAAGGAGAGTGGATCTTGGATCTGATATACAAAAATGGTGAACATGTCATGGCATAGTGGTGGCTGGAGACACTGGAATATATAGAAGCGTTGGAAGCATCTCTCCTAACATATGAAGCCGAATGAAGGAATCTCAAAATTGAAAATACTAAATAGTAACTTGCCTGAAAGAAGAACTGGAAGAAGGGTTGTACTGGGTAGTGTGCCATAGTCGAGAGTGGGGAGCATGTTGTGGTGATCTAGATGTAGTCGATCAATTGCTGGGATAGGGTCGAGGTTGGCCACGTTGCTGGGATCGAAGGAGGCTTGTCTTGTTCTAACATATCTACATTCGGAAGCAATACCATCCTATGTCGATCTCTTGGTGCCCCTAGAGGAGGGGGGCACTAGAAAGAAGGAACCGATATGCTGAGTGGAGGCTGGTCCTGATTGTGAATGTCACTGGAGGAAAGACCGGAGCTGGGGGGCCTCCCGCAAGTATAAGGCCAGATATCTCTGCTCTAGATACTTGAAGAAACTAGCCAAAGACTAAGACTTTGTGAGAAGAACATCCCTAAAAAGACAATGGAACTGCCTGTGAATCTTGTAATAGATAGGGCATTGGAAGATGAAGTGCTCCGTAGTCTCGGTTTCCCGAAGATGACAAAGTTGGCAGATCTTGTTTTATTGGTTAATTCGGCAATCTGTCTCAACCCTGAGACGATGATAACCCACTCAGAACTAGCCCAAAGGGATATGAAGGGCATGTGTCCGATAGCAGATTGTGTAATGGGGTCGAACAATCAGACTGCCCTTTAGATCAATGAAATTTGCAACATAAAAGGCCATCTTTGGATGTAACCCACCTTGAGGGTTGGTCCAAGTAACTTGCACGAACAATTTATAGATGTTGCCCCGGGTGATTCTGTTCAACTCTTGTCTAGTAGGTAAGAGGTGGCCTGGTGCGTCCAAGGAAAACCGTAATGGGGGAAGCTGGTCCATCGCAATGCTAATAGATGCCAAAAGATCCGTGATCCCTGCATTCTAGGATCTAGTACGACTCAAAGGGCTATCCAAGGCAATGGACTGCGATGAGAGATAGGACAAGTACAAGTAGCGATCACGCCCTACTGTCGAGTCAACAAACCTATGAAGGCGGTGTAAGAGTGAGACAAGACATGACACCGCCTCAAAAGCTGAAATGACATATATTGCTAGGATAAGTAAGCTTTGACATAAGCAATGCAACTGTAAAATTGTTGAAGATAACAAGAGGTTCCATGTGTTTGGAAAATTCATTACAAAAATTTTGAACCATTGATTTAAGATTTTGAAAATAAGGTGGTATGTTGCTTGGGGTTCAAATAATCTTTATTGATTTCAATGGATAACTAAAGGAAGTTATTGTTTTGAAGATGTATTTCACTGATTTGTATTTAATTGGCCCATTTGTAGGAATTATAACTCTTGTTTTACAAGTCTGTTTCAATTGTTTTGACTTTATGACCATACATTTATGGATCAATATTATGACTAGTGAGTTTTGATCAATTTCTTCAAATATGCCAATTTGATTTGTTACAAGTTTACAACCCTTGATGCCTATTTTGTGCAGCCAAACACTAATTTATGTAAATGACAAATGAAATTGTGATTTCAAGAAGAAACAAGTTAAATGCAATCATTTTATTTGTTTTGAAGCTTCCATGATATCATAGATAATGGACTTTATAAATGTCATATACGACAATATATGATATTATGAACTATATATGATAGTATGAACTATATTTACCAAGGCCAAGAGCAAATACAAAAGACCAAAAAGTAAGAGACAAAGCCTCAAACAAAGAACCCCAATGTTTATAGTTGTAAAACCTCTTTAATGTCTACAAATAGTTGCTCACATTATCTTTGAATTGGGGGTGTACAAGGTGGTAAAACAATGGGGCATGAGACCCCCTTATATAATGTTGATGGGAGCTACGGTTTCTAAAAAGATCCACAATATAATAATAAATTATTCACTAAATATGGGCCCTTAAAGCATTTTTATTCTTGGGTCTACATCTCAAGTGGGTAAATTGACCACTTTTAAAACATATATATTTAATTTTGTGCCTACAATATTACAATTTGACAATGTTCTAACATCCCCTAACATGGGCAATGTTACACATAGAGAAGGCATCATCATTTCATTCCCCCCTTGATGATGACTTTGGTCATCCTAAGAAGTCACAACATTATGTTGAATGATATGCTGAATTTTCCAAGATCACGAGCAAATACACAAAGCCAAAAGAAAAGAACCAAAGTCACAAAGAAGAGAACCCCAACGTTTATTGTGGTAAAAACCTGCACAATGTGTAGAGTGAACATCAACTATGAGAAGAATTGCTCACATTATATCTAAATTGGCAGTGTACAAATCAATACAACAGGGCATGAGACCCCCTTTTATAGTGGTTATGGGAGCGAGGGTTTCTAGAAAACATCCATTATATAATAATAATTATTTAACCTCCACATTACTTGAGGGACCACTAAGGTCAACTTTTAACCACCACTAAGAACAAGTCAATACTAATCAACTTATTCCAACATCCCTCCTTAAGATTGAATTGGGAAAGATGTGATAGAAAAGAACATTGCCAAATAAACATTACACAAATCCCTCCTTAATGTTTCGTTGGGTAGGAATTTTCCCAAGAAACTTCCAATGTTGATCTATTCCCAAGATGGCAAACAACCCTTAAAATGGAAAGTGCCACATGTTATGCTGATTGGGCTTGAGTGCCATTTGGATGAATATGAAGGCACTGGTTAGGATGAGTTGAAGATGGAATTGGGTGCCACTTGGTGGAATCTGAAGGCACTACTTAGATTGAACTAAAGGTACTACTTTGGTTAAATTGAGGTGGTATTGAGGCTGTCATTATTTGTTACTTGATCAAGGCATTGAGGTGCAATGTGCTTCCATAAAAGATGATAACCACTGTAATGTATGTGGTGCATATCTGATTGTTAACAAGAGTGGAGGTCTATGATACTTTTTGTTAATAGCATGAAACAACTATTTGTATTTTTTTGGGTGTTAAATTACTACTCATGGTTCTTACTATGGTTCTATTAGTTTTATTTCTATGTAATGTCCATCTTCTTATTTGTTAGTCATCATCGCTAGTAAGCTTTATGATTGTGTAAAATGTCTCTTCTAGTGGTTGTGATGGATCTCGTTTGCAATCTGGAAAGCAACGCTTAACTCCTTTCCCCACTCCATTCATACCTCCTCGGACACCACTAAATCGGCCTCCTGCCCAATGAACAAGTGGTACGACAAGGACTGCAAATCGCTTCACCGAGAACTCTGTCATGCCTTCCTCCACTCCTGCCCTACTTACCCCAACATACAAAGATCTTATCGTTGTCTCCTTCGTCGGAAGAAACGACATTTTATCTCTTAGAGAAGACGGGAACTCTCAGCCCTCCTTGCCCATTCCCCCAAACAGTTCTGGCGTACCATCCTTTCCTGACGCTCCCTCCTGTCACCCGACCTTAACCCTGCCTCTATGTTCTCCCACACCTCCAAGCTCTATGACATTCCCGACCAGGCTGACATTCATGTGGCTTCCCCCCCTCCTCCTGCAACCTTTTCACTAACAATGATGTCACAGAAGCCATCCAAGCGATGAGCAGCAACAAATCATCAGATGAGGAAGGTTACCAAGCAGAGTTCTTCAAGCATGGTCTCCGGGTTCTGGTTAGCTACTTAGCTTATCTCTTTAATCACGTAGTGCGTGAAGGTCTGGTCTCATCATATCATTCATTCGATTCACAAGTCTGGAGCCACTTCTGAACCTAACAACTACAGAATGATCCTGGTAGGCCACACGTTCTCAAAACTCTATGCTACGGTTCTCCATATGAAGCTTTCCAGGGACTTTGAACAGAGAAATCTTAGAGCTCGGGGTTAGGCAACGTTCAGACCAGCGCATCAGACTATCGACCACATCTTTACGCCACCGCTCCTCGAAAGTCTACTACTGCTTTGTAGACTTCTGGAAAGCATTTGACTCAGTTCTGAGAGAGGACTTATTGCAATGACTTAGAGACATTGGCGTCTTGTCGATCCTATTGACAACCATTATGCATCTATACGAGTCCGTTCAGGGCTGCCTTCGCACAGCACGAGGGTTATCTGAGTTCATTCGTAGCACTATTGGGGTGAAACAAGGTTGCCTGCTTTCCCCCACCCTGTTTGGAATCTACATTGACGAGTTGGAGGCCTTCCTCCAGGAGCACACATAGGAAACAGATGGATGCCTCCTCCACTAGGTCCTGATCTCTATCCTGCTTTTCGCTGATGACATTGTACTCCTATCTTCCTCCTCGAAAGGTCTGCAAAGACAGCTTGATGCTCTAGCCTTGTTTTGTGAACTTTGGAAGTTGACGAAGAATCTGGGCAAAGCAAAGGTTATGATCTTCAATGGGGCAAAGAAAACTTCAGACTTTCGTTTCCTATTCAAAGGGGAGGAAGTTGAGATCACTAGTACTTATACTTATTTACAAGTGCCGTTTTTTGAGCCCCGCTTCAGTCTATGACCAACCCTCTAGCCTCGAATCAACAAGGGGTACGGGTCTCTAGCCTTCCTTGAGAGACAGTGCTTCCGTCACCACTTCTAGGATATCTCATCCAAAATGGACCTGCTAAATACTTTGATCCGCCCCACTGTTTTATATGGATCAGATATCTGGGGGCCGTCCTTACTTGAGTCAGATTGGGCATCGGCTGAAAGAGTCCAGATCCTCCTTCTCCGACGTATCATCAGGTGCAAGCAGACAGTGCCACAACACATCATCCTCGCTAAATTTGGAGCCCAGCCCTTCCGCCTCGAGACAGTTTTCAGATTGGTCTCCTTCATACATCGGATTCGAGGGCTAGCCGACTTATCAAAACGCCGGGATAGGTACCTGTATCTAGTTTATTGCTCTGCCCAGACTATTGCCAGTGCTACCCACCCAGGCATGGCCAAGTGTTGGTTCACAGGGGTCACGAGCCTTCTTGCTTCAGTGGGGATCCAGTTAGATCTTCTTCCCCCGTTCCAGTACTCTCTAGATTCCCCAGGTCACCTTCTACCTATTCGACAAGAGTTGAATAAGATCATTAGAGAGGATATTTACAAGCAGTTCGTTCAGGTCACTTGGATCAATCCTTCGGGAGGATTGCACCCAAAGATGGCCTTTTATGCTGAACATTTCTTGGAGATCAGAGACGGGCTCATTGTCCGGCCCCAGTATACACTTCGTCACTGGATGCATGCCCTTCGGATCCCTCTCGGACAGTTCAGAGTAGGATCACATAGACTTCGGGTAGAGTCAGACCATTAGATCGATAGATCAGATAGGATCTGCCAACTGTGCCACCTACGGGAAGTTGAAACCGAGTCACATTTTATCTTCAGATGTCTTGTCTACTATGAGATCAGAGGACTCTTCTATTGCTTGTTCAGGGGCCCCAAACTCTAGCCGCTTTCTTCAGATACACCGATTAGAGATGTCTAGCGCTTTATATTCAGGAGGGTCTCAGGTTTCCAGCCTAGATCCTCCAGCCTCCCACTAGACCAGACACCACACAGCGGATCACCGCGTTCTTCAACATGCTACTGTCATCCAGGGGCACCAAGAGATCTACTGATCTTGATATCGACCCAACCCCCAGATCAGTAAAGGATGGGGGTTCTCGACCCACGAGATCTCAGTGGCAGCTCCGTACTAGAGCTCCCTCTAGGAGACGTCCAGGACCATCCGAATCCCACCGACACCATCCTAGAGGGCGACCTGCGCCTCTGCGCCTATCGGGCCCGATTCGGGACAACAAACATTTTTACAGTTCTCTCAGTTTTCTTCGTTCAGCCTTGGATGTTAGGAGTACTAGACCCTCCTTGGTCTTTTCGGCTCCTGGATCTTGTCTACTTGAGCTCCTTCGCCCCTGTGCAGGACTACATGATTGGAACCGGAGTAGGAACTCTTCTATTCTTCAGCCTAACTCGACTTGTTTATCTTTACTTCTGTCTACTTCATTGCTTATATTGTATTTCCTTTCTCTTTAAGGGAGTTCATTTGATCCTTCTGTTGGCTATCATGGGCAGACCCGGGTTTACTGTATTTAACCAACAACACCCCTAGCTCACTGGCCCTTTCGGCGACAGACCGCGAAGCGGCCTGAAGTCTCACCCGAAGTGATTCTAATGGGTTGGCCAAGGACTCAAGCGTCTTGGACCAGGTTCTGTGGCATCCTACTTGCGACTCGCAACTCTGCTAGCCGCAGGGCCTCCTTCTCTGCGTGTCGCACGATCCTCTGCTCGCGTCGCGCGATCTCAGTGTCTCGCAGCCCTTCTCACCGCAAGACCTCTCTCTACACAGAGCGCGGTCCCTTTCTACGTCGCGCAACTTCCACTAACTCGCGGTGACCCCAGCCTTACCGCGTCGTCGCGCACCAGGGAACACGTAACTTCCTCCCAACACTAAGTCCTTAACCTACGGTATCGCGCACCGTAGCTCCTCTGCCGGTGCGGTATCGCCTCCCTGCGATACCTTAACCCTGTGGCTCAGCGCACTTAGTGTTGTTTGTGTCAACTTGCAAGACTCAACATAACAGGCTGTTCAACACCGCGACTAGTGACTGTTTCAAGCAAAGCATAACTGAACCCGCATACAACATGTCAACGATTTCAACTTATGTCTATCCTTTTATATTACTGTGAACTGAACAATGTATACATACATTAAACTGTAACAAGGCTCATAAAGTAACTGACAGATGCATCAAATAAACACAACACACAAAGCCATCACATAACGCATGATTTTAACGTGGTTCATCTCCAGGATGGAAGTTACGTCCACAGAACTGTGTTTCTATTATAGCTCAGGGGAAGGTAAACACAGTTCTGCTGCACCGCATATGCAGCTTAAGATCTTCTCTCTTAGATCTCTTTTCTATCTCTATATTGCACCTCTTACAATATACTCTTCCCTCTCTGTCGATCCCTGCGGATCGTTACATGAATGCTCAATGAGCCAGCTACTGGTTACAGTAAGATACTACAGCTAATAACAGAACCAGAGCTGGGCTTCTACAACTGTCTAATAATCTACAAAACCACTAACAACTGAACGAACCAACCAACCGACCCACTAACCAACCCTTTTACAGTACAAAATATATCCCTTTACAGGCGGCCCGAAGGTCTCGCCATTACAACACTGTGGGCCTGTCCCAACAGTAACCCAAACCCTAATTAGTGACACTCGGCGTATCTGTACTTTGAGGTAGCCGCTATCCGTACAGCTCTCTGCGGTCTTCCATGCTTCTCGACGCTGATCATGGGTACTATGCTCCGCTTCCCTTCACCACAGCTTCCTGCAGTCTTCCATGCTTCCCAGCGCTGACCATGGGTACCGGCGCTGCTTCCCTTTTTCTGTCCTTTGTCTTCAATGCCTCGGCCTCGTTGCTCCTTTTCCTTTATGAGGGTAGCTGAGCCCTCCTGTCTTCCGCCGCTGCCTTCAATGCAGTGGTTGAGCTCTCTCTTCTCGGCCGCTCAGGTACCGTTGTCTTCCTTGACTTCTCTGTCTTCTACGTCATGGGTTCCGGCTCTGCTCTGTAGCTAGAAACCTGCTATAGTGTCGTAGCTCTACCTCTTATATCTCCGCCAAAACTGTCTATCCGTCAAAATAGCAGCTTCTTCTGTAGCTGCGGGACCCTACTCCAACACCTTCCACATGCATAACCTATCATTGTAATCGACAGTCCTGTTGACCTACTTTGTGGTCATTAGTGGACATTAATAAAATTATCTTATTATCTTATCTTATCTTATGCAAGCAAACTTTGGGCGTGACTTCGGTTGTGTTTTTGTCTATCAAAAGGATCTATCTCAGTGTAGATCATCTATATTATGCTTCAAGCAACGTTGCTCGTATGCCTATAATTTTGTGTCGCCACGTATTTTTTCTATTGTTCCATGTTCGACATTTATGGCATTTGAAGTTATGACTTTGTAACCATTTATAGTGATGGAGATATGTTAGAGTAGAATAACTCTCTCCATATCTACATTTTCCTACCTAGAGACTTTGGTTATGATCTAATGAGTCTATTTGCCCAAATCCCATTCAATTTGTCTCTTTGAGTCAACTTGGAGCTTCCTGCTAAGCCCTAGGGTACTAAAACATCCCATTTGCTTTTTTTGATCTTCTGAAATCTATTTTGGCATGAGGGTGAATTCCTTTAATTAGGGTTTATTTTCCTTGATTTTAGGGTCCCACATTGCAAGTTAGAGTTGTGGAGTGAATCTAGGGAGTTTACTCCACTGTTTAGGGACTCCATGCACCTGTTTTAGCTATTATGAGATAGTAGTGACCTCCTTGAATGTTTTTAGGGATGTGCACCTCATGCATGCGCCTTCAGTCACTTGTGTGCCTCCACTTAGTTGCATGTGCCACTAGTCAGTTGCAGTTAGTTGCTCCTAGTATGTAGGGAGCTAAGTACACTTAGGGTTGTCATGGGTTAGTTAACTCGCTTTAGAGAGTGTGCATGGCTATTCTAGCTCTAACTAAGCCTAACTAGAATCTCATGCATTGCATGAGCAATTCAAATTGCCTTCATGACCTATTCTAATTGCCTTGCCTATTTATACTTTCTACTTCATTCATTGAAGCTTAATGTAATACAATTTTCTCTTTTGTTATTGACTTCTCTCTTTTGTGTAATGATTAATGTTTAACACATTTATGGCATGAATTTGTTAGATTGCTGATCTCTTTCATAGTATTGCTATGTTGCTTAACATCTAGATTTATTGCTACTAGAAGATTGTTTTTTAGGGTTCTCCACTTTGGAGAAGTTTCTCTTTGTATTCTTGGGGTTTACGCTACTAATGTCTGGATGTACATTGATCTCTGAACATTTTATCGTTGGGAGGTGATGGATTATCACCGTGGTTAAACGAGCTTCACATTTATTATTTTTTATGTGCTTGGTCATTCTTTTAGTGATCCTATTATTGTTATGCTGCTATCTTTATAAAATCTAACATGGTATCAGAGCAGTGCTAAAAGAAGCCATTGTCGGAAACTAGGGCTCCACATTTTGGAGTGTTTGCAACCTCAGATCATCTCGAAAGGAGCATTGAGCAACTCTCCCTAAGAGGGCACATCTTTCTGTGGAGGCCAAATCCAGTTTGGTGAAGTTTCATTTTTTGACCTAATACTATTGAGGTCAAGACGTAGGGATCCTTGGATATAGCCCTTCTGTCCACAGTTTTGTCTCATTCTTACCTTGCTCCAACTCGCCCTGATAGGGCGCAACTATCTGTGGATTCAAATTTGCGAGTATCCATACTTCATCTTTGACCTAGCCCCTGCTAGGGTTTCTGAAGCAGTTTTTTAGGTTGCAGTCAAGAAAGATCAACATGAAGGTTGAACATAGACTTGGCAGGGTTTCCAAGTCTGGCGTTCCCACTAAGCTTGTTGATGAGGAGATTCTAGAACAAATGAAGAAGAAGGATCTCTTTCATATCCAGTGCTTCAGTTGTCAAAAGTTTGGGCATTATACAAACAGTGTCCTCGTTCAAAGAAGAGAAGACACCAAGCCTCAACCATCGATGAAGAAGCTCCACATCAGAAGTTAAGGGACAATGATCATACATAATTATTCTTCATCTCTGCTCTCTCAAGTATTGTTCCCACCACTAGTGATACTTGGCTGATAGATAGTGGCGCATCCAGACATATGACAAGTTACAAGGAGAATCTTTCAGACTTGATTGAGAAAGAGTCCCATCTTCGAGTGGTACTTGGAGATGATGCTAGATATATTATGAAGGGATTAGGGGCTACCTCCCTCCAGTTAGAGTCAAGTGATACACTACATTTCAGTGATGTATTATATGTACTTGGAATGAAAAGGAATCTTGTCTCCATATCAGCCTTGGAGGACAAGGGTTACAAAGTTACATTTTCTGATGGAAAGGTTCTTGCATGACACAAGAACACTAGCATGGATTCAGCTCGTGTGATTGGTGTTCGAGAGGAGATTTTATACAGGTTGAGCACATAAGCAGTTTAGGCACTAGTACATGATTCTACCAGTTTGGTTGAGCTATGGCACATAAGACTTGCTCATCTTCACTATAGAGCTCTTCCATCATTGAGGACGATGGTGACGAGAGATTTTCCCGAGTCAAGAAAAGTACACCATCGACATACTGAGGAGATTTGGCATGTTGGACTGTAAGTCCATGGACACATCGATGGATGCGAATTTGAAGAAGTTGAGAGATTCCACTTCCGATTTAGATTTGATAGATCCCACTATGTACCGCTAGCTGGTTGGATCATTGATGTATTTGGTCAATACTAGACCAGATATATGTTTTGCAGTGGGTGCCCTTAGGCAATTCATCTGCGAGCTGAGACAGATACATTGGGTTGTTGCAAAACATGTGTTGAGATATTTGCACGACACTGTGGGATATGGCTTGAGATATGCTTCTGATGGTGACTTGAGATTGTAGGGATTTTCCGATTTTGATTGGGCCAAGAGTTTTGTGGATAGGAAGAGCGCCTTAAGGTGTTGCTTCAATCTGGGATCTGTCGTGATTTCCTAGTGCAACAGGAAGCAAACCTCAGTAGCACTCAGTACTGTAGAGGCAGAGTATATTGCTGTATGTGTTGCAACTTGAGAAGCTGAAAGGCTTCAAAAACTCCTATGGGATTATTTGGGCCGACTCTAGAGCCAACATTGATTCATTGTGACAACCAGAGTTGTGTTCAACTATCATTGAATCCAGTATTCCTCGACAAGTCGAAGCATATCGATATTTAGTATCACTACATTCGTGATATGGTGCAGAGAGGTGCGATCGAGATGTAATATGTCTCGACAAATGACTAGACTGTAGACATTCTTACCGAGCCGCTTCTTAGGATAAAGTTTGCATACTTTTGAGAACGGCTTGGTGTTGAAGAGAATCTATCCCTTGTTGAGAGGGAAGGTTGGCTTTGCTCCTAGACACTTTGAGATGGAGTGGGGAGGTTGGATCCATGATTATATCCCTCGCTAAGAGGGAATGATGATTATACATATAACATGCATTCTCCCGATCACTTCGTGAGGGAGTGAGGAGATCTGTCAAACATCTTGAGATGTGATGGAGAGGCCAATGCATTCTCCTGATCACTCCAAGAGGGAGTGAGGAGATCTCTCGGACATCCTGAGATGGGATGGAGAGGCTAGTGCATTCTCCTGATCACGCCGAGAGGGAGTGAGCAGATCTCTCAGACATCCTGAGATGGGATGGAGAGGCCAATGCATTCTCTCGATCACTCCGAGAGGGAGTGAAGAGATCTCTCAAACATCTTGAGATGGGATGGAGAGGCCAGCACATGCTCCTGGACACTCTGTAGAGTGGGTAGATCTCTCGGACATTCTGAGATGGGGTGGAGAGGCTGGCGCACACTGGCACGCACTGGTACATATGTATGGACTCACAAATGGACTTGTTGAGTTGGTGCATGTTCCTCGATAGACTGGGTTGAGCTGAGGCACGCTGAGTTGGTGCATGGTCCTCGATGGACTGGGTTGAGCTAAGGCATGATGAGTTGGTGCATGTTCCTTGATGGACTGGGTTGAGTTGGTGCATGTTCCTTGGTGGACTGGGTGGTGCTGATACATGTGAACACTTCTCAACGGATTGAGATTGTGTTGGAAGACCTTCCTTATGATATAGAGATGTTAGAGATAGCCGTGATGTACTGATGATATCCAAATGTGTTCTAGTATGATGATGCCTCCTTGGCTAAGACGAAGTGTTGTTGTAGCAGCTGCGTGAGGCACATCCTCACAAATCAGCCCTAGAAGAACTATCCAGAAGACATGTTTACACACAAAGAAGACAAGTCAGCCCCAATGAAAAATTCATAGTTACCACAATTGGAATCGACAATAAATTGGCGAGGCAAAAGAGCGAAGAGTTTGAATTGAATCGGGAAAAAATCGACAAATACAAAAAATTAAATACATGCACATTTAGGTAGCCACAACCCCCTTCGAAGATGACAGTCACTGCTCCTTTGCACCAGCTAGAAGAAAACACAAGGCGTAGACGAATACACCCACACCAAACAAAGAAATGAGAAAAAACATTTGAAATTGGGTTTTTATCAATTTTTGGGCACGCAAACCAAAAAAGTGTGATTCAAACTCGGGAAAAGGTTTAAATCGTGAGTCAAAATTGCGTTGACCGGGTCAAAATCGGTAAACCCGAGTAAAAGTCGGTCCAATTTAAATCAACTCATTTAGGGCCCGATTTAGATTTAAATCGGGAAATCACGATTTAAAGCGCGATTCTCGTAACATGGGAAAAATTAAATTGCCAACAACATAAAGTATAAATAGAAGGCACCTCACTTCATTTTCACATCAAGCATTCAAGCAAGTTCGCTCAAGTGGAGGAAGAAGTTTGCTGTTGCTACTAGAAGACTGTTTTTTGGGGTTCTCCACTTTGGAGAAGTTTCACTTTGTATTCTTGGGGTTTACGTTACTATTGTCTGGATGTACATTGATCTCTATGTTATCTCCTAAGTCACTGTATTCGGCGTTTTTTTGCCTTTTTATTCTAAATTCGACGAATTTTCTGGATGCCCGACTTTATTGCTTGAAAATCGCTGATTTTCAAGCTTCAATCACAAGACGGCCGCGTGTAGAGGAACCTGGACATGTAAATTGCCCGCGGGAAGAGGAACTTCAACGTGTAAATTGGCGAGTGAAGAGGAAACAAGAAATCGGAGGTACAAAATCGTTTTTTCTGAAATTGGTCTTCCTGCGCATGTAAAGCCCACTGTGATTAATGTCGCGAGTAAACCTTACCGTGAGTGTCAGGTTGCTATCGTGAGGGCTATGACTCTTGAGCAGACTGTATAGGTCGTCATTGTGCGAGGCTCTCAGCAATGTTAGTGGGAAGTAGCAGGCGACAATCTCGACCATGAGCCACGCGATAGCCACAAGACGGCCACGTTTAATGTTGGTGTTCAATGTTTAGGAGGATGGCATTAAGACAGTCGCGTTTAATGTTCACGACGATAGCCACAAGATGGCTGCGTTCATTGTTCGCGTTCAATGTTCAATGACGGAAAAATTAAACCAGCTTTTTAGAAAAGCATAGACTAAAAGGTTATCATATTACTAAATTATATTGAATAATGATATAAGCTGATTATCATATTTAAAGAAATAAAAAATCTATTTAGTAAGTTAAAGAACTATAAAATCTAATTAATAATAAGTTAATCTAATTAATAATAACTTAGCTTATTTCAAAAACTTATGTATAATTATATTTATTAAAAAAATTATATATATTTTTTAATTTTAAAATTTTATAGTATATTGAACTTAATATCGAATTTTATGACCAAATTTTTTATTGTCTATTTTCAAGGTCTCCGAACACGAACTCGAACCAGGTGACTTAGGTTATCTCTATTGGAAGGTGTGAGCTCAGGGGAGACAATGGTTTTGTCTATGGTTGGGAGGTGATAGATTATCATTGTGGTTAAATGAGCTCCACATTTATTATTGTTTCTGTGCTTGGTCATTCTTTTAGTGATCCTATTTTTGTTATGCTGCTATCTTTATAAAATCTAACACTTTCAACTCAAATCTTCAAAAGTTTACAAGCTTCGGTATTTCTCTAATAGCACGATAGAATTTACAATGCTTACTTTCATGGAGATTATATTGGGAGAGAGAAAAATGAAGAATTAACTTTATTACTAATTCTGCAGCAATACATCTCTCATGCACACTTCATTTAATGTGCATTACAATTTATAGCATCCCTAAGTGGTTAAAATGGTTAAAACACCTATTCCCTAACCACAACATGTAAATGTTACATTGGTCACATCCCTAAAATAAAGTCATCATTATAAAAACTTTTCTAACTCCTAAATATTATTAGAGTGATAATACTCCAACATTTTAAAGCCAATATGCTTGTTCGTGAAACTCAACCATCATTTTCTTATTCAGCTACACTGACATGAAATTCAGATTTTTTTTGCATAAGTTCGAAGACTGCTCCGATTATATCATGTGTAGTCTATTAGAGCAGATTTTCATTCAAATTTTGAATGTCCTAAATGAACATTCATCATTGATGGTTTTGAGGAGAATGTTCCATGCTGTTTTAATAAGGTGCCATTCTATTTGTGCTGAAATGCGCTGTAGGAATATCTAGGCATTGGTGGTTAGTTGTTCACTAACAGTTCACGGCGTCCTCTGAATTGCTCCCCAGTATAGTGAATGTTGTTCAACACAATCCTAGGAAGTGGTGTTATTTACCTGTTTAGTAAGTCCATTTCATTTTACTAGCATGACCTACCACCTGTTATACACTTTCTTGTTGAGTCAGAGCACTTCCTTTTGTAATTCTGATCATTATGAGCACGGATAGATTCAGGTATCTACTTGTAGAATTAGGTGTTCACATTAGGATCTATAATTATTAGCGATTCCACACAACACACAGGAATATGAACTAATCAAGATATTCAATATAATCAATGTTCGCTAGAGAAAATATGATGGGCATGAGACCCTTTATATAACATGGACACTGAAAATATAAAGGACGTGACCTTTGGTTATACCCCAGTATATATATATATATATATATATATATATATATATATATACTGTGCCTAATGGTTAAAAACATATGTTTCCTCCTAGGAGGTCACAGGTTCAAATCCAGAGGGGGGTAGGGTGTGTACACCTCTGTAGACTTTACCAGTCAAATCGCTGTGCTGAGGGGGTCCCTTGTCCCACAAACAAAGGGGTCTCATACACCAATTTGGTGTCTGTCTTGGCTGTGACCTTAAGATTAGATTATTTTCTCTCTCTCTCTCTCTCTCTTTATATATACATATATTAGTAATATAATAATGATATACTATTAGTGATAATTGTGGCCCAAAGTCAAGATTATACACTAAAACATTACTAATGGGTTTGTGAATTGACTAACTTGTTATAGTAGGTACGATTCATGCCATGATGTGTGAATTTTAGATATGTTTTAATAACGCTAGCAGTTAAAAAAACTATTCACAAGATTTCGTACATAGTTTTATCTAACTGGAGTTGAAGTTCCTCTCGCTCTAAGAATTGTCTGAAGTTTGAACCTCTTCTTCTTTCCTTATCTTCCTCCATCTTTGCCTTACATTATAAGAAAACATGTTTTCTACTTAAATGGCATGATGGTTATGCCTCTTTTGCCATCTGTCATCCAGAAATAGCCACGTATCAAGTTTCAACCTTATCTATGATTTATCTGTCAAAACGTGAGAGAATTTGTCTGAAGAGCTAGCTTTTGCCTAGTGAGAAAACTGCTTATATCAGAACACAAGCGTTTTTGTTTTTTGTTATTTTTATTTTATTTTATATTTTATCTAGCATATATTGCTCCAATATATTTAACTGAATATATAACAAGTTGTATGAAACATATTGATGTTTTTTCAGTCCACCAGTTAGAAGAGCTAGTGCGAATGTTGTAAGTGTGGTTGCTAAGTATGCTGTTCCAGCAGGAGAGTGGCCAGAGCTGTTGCCTTTCCTATTTCAGTGCAGTCAAAGTCTTCAGGAGGATCATCGAGAAGTAAGCTTAGTGCTATCATTCTTTGATCTGATTTCAGTCTCTCAGAGTAGATTAATTGGAAGCATTGTCTATGTTTTGCACATTTAATTTAGAATCCACATCAGTGAACTGCATGTTTTTTCTTGAATTATAAACATAGAAGCTAATTGTATCCTTGTAAGAATAACTTAATTCAATTGAAAATAGTTGGTTCTGTCATATTGCCTGCAGAAAGTACTCATTATGATGTGCATTTTGTTTCTTTACCATCCTTCATGGGGTGATGTGTGGTCTTTATTTTAATTATGATGATTCGTGACTGTATGTGTTGGTAATTGGATTTGCATGACTGATATATATATATATATATATAGAGAGAGAGAGAGAGAGAGAGAGAGAGAGAGAGAGAGAATTTTATTAATGTCCAACAAATGGCCACAAAAGTAGGTCAATGGGACTGTCTGGTGTTGATCGAGAGCCATTCTCTTAGGAGAATGGAGATATCTGGTCTGAGACTAGGATGTGGAACCAATTTGGTACAGGGGGACTCAACCTAGAGTTGAGTGACCATTCTATTGAATGGGGATATCTCGTCTGGGACCAGGATATAGAACCAGTCTAGCACTGGGGGACTCAACCTTGAGTTGAGTGACCATTCTGTTGAATGGTGACATTTGGTCCGGGACTAGGATGTGGAACCAATCTAGCACTGGGGGACTTAGCCTAGAGCTGAGTGGCCATTCTTTGAATGGAGGCACCTGGTCAGTTACCAGGAATTTACCTAGTCTGGGCCTAGGCACTCAGCCCGAGGCTGAGGGCCATTCTCTGGGAGAATGGAGGCGCTTGGTCTGTTACCAAGTATTTGACCTCATGTCAAATTATGCAGCCTATGGCTGAGGCACCTGGTCTGTTACCAGGAAAACACTATAAGCCCTAGATTGAGTCTAGGCATGTGTGCCACTCTGACCTTCGATCAGTGGGCTTTGTGATCTTCTCCAAGGCTTAGCTACCCTTGGTTAAGACACCTTAGTATCCGATCTTGGTGTCACACAGAGTGTGAGATAAAAACATTAGTAATTCTCTCACTTTATGATGATGTACTTTGAGTGGGGATGAAGGACCACCTTGACCACTTGTTTTGACCATAGGGCACTTGAAGAAGGCTAAAGCAAAACTCTAAAATACACAAGGACCCTTAGCACCACTAATGTGTCAAAGTGAAAGTGCAAAAAGACCTTTAGTACAACTAAAGGAAAAAGTCAAAGTGATAAAAGAATAAAAGAATATTATTTTGTTCTTTTGAGTTTTGGTCCACTTACATGTGACTCAAAGGCTATAAAAGAAGATCAATCCATTTCATTATTTACCCACACTTGCTCTCATAGGTACAACTGCTCCTAGAAGAAGAATTCGTTGGTTCAAGAAGAAGAAAGTTGTTTTGTGATTATGCCCTAGCATGGATGAATCTAGCTAGGACATTCTCACTTAATGAAGTAAAACCCTAAACTAGGGTTTCATTGTCAAAGAGCAACAACAATATTTTATGAGTTAGAGGTTTTACCCTAACTCCTCTTTTCTTTACCCTAACTCGTCTTTTCTTCTTCGGGCAGCATCTAGTTCTCACCGGCAACTCCCAGTCTTCACGGGCAGCTTAATTCTCTCACGGTTTCCCCCCTTCTTTCTCCAGGTAGCCTCCTCTAGGGCTTGGCCCTCTTCCCAACCCTTGGGTAGCCTACAACAATAGCCCGTGAGGGTTTCGAGCCTGCTACCTGAAAGTTTTTCACGAACCCCAACATGGTTTCAAGCCTTTAGGCTTCTCTGCATAGTTTAATGCCCAAGCCCTCTAAGCACAAATTTTAAACAAAATTTGACAAAAACTGAAACACATGAAGTTCTTTTTCCAAAATTAAACAATTCAGAAATTTTCTTCTTCAACCAAAATTTCAAACTCTGAAATTTCAGACAACCAAACACACATGAAAAATGACACGGTTGTTTTTGACCAATGGTCCAAGATAAAACCCCCAAGGGAAAACCTGTTTGTGAGTGAGAGAGATTTATTATTTTCTTCAGTAAAATACATAAATTAAATCAACAGTACTTATCAGAATTTCTATCTCGAAATTTGAACCCAACTGCTGAATTTTACACCCTCGAAAATTGTGCCAGAGGCTGTCTCGAAATTCATGCCAATTCTAGCTGTACGGACATATTTGATTTCTGTACTTTTGCCTTGAAAATCGTGCCCACCGTACTGCCTCAAATTCTGTGCCAATTCGTACTGTACGGATTCTGGAATTTGTGCAGACTGTACCGTACAGTCACATCGGGAAGTGTGCAGACCGTACTATTGTACGTAAACCTTGGGAAATGTGTAGTCCGTACACAGCGCGAAACCCTCGAATTTAGTGCAAGAAAACAACCTCGATTTCTTTGCCAAAAATCTGCTGTACAGTCCCTCGATTTTTGTGCCCACTCTGCTCTTCCTCTTCCTCAAAATCTATGCAAAATTCTTCTCGAATTTTTTGCCCAAATGTAATCTTCAGATTCTTTCTCCTGGTTCAAAATCTCTTCAAACCCTTACTTTGTCTTTTTTTCCTCTCTCTCCAAAAATCCCTTTTGGAAATATGATCACAATGAATGATGAAATGCCTTGCCCTAGCCTGTTTTGTTCATGGTAACTTCCCTTGTCAATCTAATGGTCAAGATTAGATTAGATGAAGGGTTCACATTAAATGCTCCATTAGATATTAATTAAATGACATTTAGTGCACCTCATGTCATTTAATAAAGTTAGAACAACCCCTTTCTATTTAATCACTCACTTAACTTTATTTAAATGTGAACTTAGAAGAAAACCATGCCTTAGCCTTTTTAATAAAGTCACTTTAAAATTATAAAGTACTTCTCACTTCACTAAATGCACATTGACTAGGAGTCACAACTTAAGTGTCCTTGTCCACCCCAAGGCAAGTCTAGGTTGACAAACACTTTCTAGGTAACTTTTCAAAACTCCCTCTTACCGAGGAAAGTGTTTTTCACCACTCTCAACTTATCTCTGAAGTAGACATGCTTCCCTCTACCCAAAGCCTTCGTGAGAATGTCAACCACCTGCTCATTTGTAGAAACATAGTACAACTGATCAACCCCTCTCTGAACATAGTCTCTGATAAAGTGATATTTGATCTCTATATGCTTCGACCTGCCATGAAATACTGGATTCTCAGAGAACTTGATGCAACTCTGATTATCACAATGTATAACTGTAGGACTCAACTCCTGATCAAATAAGTCCACCATCAATTTGCGAAGCCACAAAGCCTCACAACTAGCCTGACTGGCTGCCATATACTCAGCCTCAACCAAAACTCAATGCCACAGACTTTTGCTTCCTGCTGAACCACGACACAACTGCCGAACCCAAGCTGGAGCAACAACCAAAAGAACTCTTCCAGTCCAAAACACTACCTGACCAATCTGAATCTGTAAAGCCAACCAATCCCACTCCACTAGATCTCCTATAATCCAATCCATAATCAACTATACCTGCAAGATATCTCAATATGTGTTTTGCAGTAGTCCAATGAACTCTCCTGGGCTTTAGCATGAACTGACTGAGAGTGTTCATTGCAAAACTCATATTTGGTCTGGTGTTGACCAGATACATCAACGAACCAATAAGTTGACGATAAAGAGTAGGGTCCACCAACTCTCCCTCTGAAGCATGAAACTTCGCCCAGTTGGTGATCATGGGTGTAGACATAGGTCTGCTATCATTCATATGAAATCTCTTCAGAATATCTGCAGCATAGTTTTCCTGCCCCAAGAAAACATGTCCATCCTCCTGCCAAACCTCCATCCCCAAATAATAGTGCTTCAGCCCAAGGTCAGTCATCTCGAACTCTGAAGCAAGATCCTTCTTGCACGCATCAATTAGGTTCTCTCCCCTAGTAATGAACAAGTCATCAACATACAACAAAAGAATAAGTGGAACACCACCAACCACAATGTAGTATAGGTTGGGATTTGCTTCACTCTTCTGAAACCCAATCAAAAGCAAGTAGGAATCGATCCTGGAATACCAAGCTCGAGGGGCTTGCTTCATACCATACAAGGCCTTTTTCAACTTGCAAACATAAGAATCTCTCTCACACACCTCAAAGCCTTGTGGCTGCTCTAGATACACCTCCACCTGTAGAAAACCGTTGAGAAAAGTGGTTTTCACATCCATCTGATGGATCTTCCAACCCATCTCTGCCACGACGGAGATCACTGCTTTGATCGAAGAAAATCTGGCGACTGGTGCAAAGGTCTTATCATAGTCAACTCTCTCAACCTGTAAGAACCCACGTGCAACAAAACGAGCTTTGAACATCTCAATACTGCCATCTGCAACATGCTCTATCTTGTAAAGCCATTTGGAAGTCACAACAGACTTCCTCTTTGGTCTCGGAACCACTTCCCACACCCCATTCTTCATGATGGAATTGTACTTTTCCATTATGGCATCTCTCCAAACCTGGTGTACGGAAGCCTCCTCATAAGTGGTAGGAACAGTGTCACGCAAGCTAGTCACCTATAGCTGGAAAATCTTTCAGGTCCCTTGCTCTCTCTAACCTCTGTCTTGGGTGATCCAACTGACTCCTCTGCTTCCTTCATCAACACCTTAAGACAACTTGGCTTTCTCTTCCTAGAGGAAGCATCCTGTCTCAGACTCTTCTCTACCTCCTCATCACACTTGTCTCCCTGAAGAAGTACCAACAACCTGAGAACCTGTCCCTAGTGAACCTGAACCTGTACCACTAGAACTCGAATCACCTGAAGGTGTCACCTATGAACCTATCCTTGTACCAGAAGTACCTGTGGACTGAGCCCCTGAAAGTGAAGAACCTGTAACCTGTGACCCTGTCACGCTTGAAACCGATTACCTTGTACTCTGACTTGCTGAACTCTGAACTGTTACTTGTGGAGTACTTTGCTGTCACTTGTGGAGTACTCTACTGTTCCTCCATCTCAGAATCTAGAGACCTCCTAAAGGCTTTCTCCTCCTCAAACTTCACCTCCCTTCTCACCACAACTTTCCTCTGTGTAGGAAGATATATGCGAAAAGCCTTCGATGTCTCATCATAACCAACAAAGATACCCCGCTCACCTGTAGCCTCCAACTTTGCCCTCTTCTCAGAAGGGACATGAGAGTATGTAAAGCAACCAAAAATCCGAAAATGACCTATCTCAGGCACTTTCCCTGTAAACATCTCCTCAGGAGTTTTGCACCCCAATGCACAGTGCAGACTCTTGTTCAGAATATAAACAACAGTGCTACAGGCCTATGCCCATAGAAAGAAAGGAAGACTTTGATCATGCAGCATGGCTCTAGCTGCACCCACTATCGAACGATTCTTCCTTTCAACCATTCCATTCTGCTGTGGAGTGTAAGGAACTGGCAACTGCCTCTTGATCCCCTCCTGTCGACAATACTCATCGAATGCATGGGAAGTATAGTCACGCCCATTGTCTGATCGAAGTACCTTGATCTTCTTTCTTGTCTGGTTCTCCACAAGAGCTTTAAACTCTTGGAACCGAAGCAAGACTTCCTTTGATCTCTTGCTTCTAAGGAAATAGATCCAGGTCTTCCTGGAAAAGTCATCGATGAACGTGACATAATACTCGTATCCTGTTAAAGAGGTAGATGACATGGGACCACACAAATCTGAATGAGTCAACTGAAGCACTCTCTCTGATTTGGAAACACTGCTCGAAAAAGCAGTCTTGGTGTACTTTCCCAAAGCACACCCTCTACACACACCACTCGACTCTGTGCTGAACTCAAGCATACCTGTCGTTATCTCTCTCAACATCCTCAAAGCTGGATGGTGAAGATGGGCCATCCTCCTGTGCTATAGCTCACACAACTCAATGCTGCTTTGAGTGTGTGACAGTGCATGATGTGGCTGGAAAAGAAGCTTGTACAATTTCTTGCATTTGACTCCAATCACCCGTGAATCAGATAGACCTGCTGCCTTGGGAAAGATATGAACTTTCCCATCAAGGACATATACACCGAAGCATCTGTCCTAAATCATGGAAACTGAAGCAAGGTTCTTCTTCAGCCTAGGGACATACAACACATCCCTCAGAAACATAGGTTGCATGGATTCCCTCTCAAAATGGACAGTCCCTCGCCCAACTACTCTCACCACTGTGTCATCTCCCAATACAACCTCCAACTCCAAGTCTGTCTTTGACATATTTGAAAACATATCAAGATCACCTGTCATATGACTGGAAGTTCCACTATCAATGTACCAAGTGGAGGAAGTAGTGGTAGCACTCAACAAATGCCCAATAATCATGTAATGCTCCATGTGGTCCTGAAAGTCCCTGCTGGTGATAGAAGATGCTCTCTCAACACTAACACCTGCAAATAGAGAAAAGTCTTTTTCAAATATCGCAACAAACTCATCAATCTCTGCTGAAGCTGCTGTCTACTATTTCTTCTTCTTCTTGTTCGGACTCTGTGTCATCTTTTGACATGCAAAGCATTTCACTTTGCTCATGTCCTTCTTCTTCCCATCGTGCTGTTTGGTCCGGTTACCTACTAAGTCATACTTAGTCGGTGTTATCAGGTGAGCCTGGTGAACCGGACAAAGATGATTTGTTCGGACTTCAGAAGACCTTCAGACTTGCTTCTGGGAATTTTTTTTTTATCTACCACATGTTCATACCCCCTTGGGGGAGTTGTAATAAAATGTTCTAGCATGGTAGTGTCTGTAAAAGACTCGGTCTCCTGGACTCATTTGTCAATCTGATCAGCCCTGAGTGTTTTTTCCCTTAGTTATTATTGGTTGTTGAATAAACGATTGATGATTTCTGAGTTTTTCACTCAATACCTCCAAAGTTGGGGTGGTCGGCTTGACATTTAGGCCTATTGAGGTTATTAGAGTCTGTGTGTCAATGTATAAACATGCTAGGCATTATGGTTGAGTCATATGAACATGTGCTAAGTCCCCTAGGTTTTTTTTTTAATCTTTAATTTTAATTTTTCCACAAAACTTAGGCTATTTTTTAATATAATCTAAATGCAAAAATTGGTCTTGTAATAAAAGTGGGGTTAAAAGTCAGTTTCAGTCATGGGGGTTCTCATTTTCTAACTCGGAGCACCCGGTAAACCCATAAACCCACTTTTCCTAAGTTTTGAGTGATTTTTCCATCATTAGGTAAGAAAATCCAAAAAATCAAATATTAATTAATTTAATTAAAAATTAATTAAATAATGGAGCAAATCCAAGTTCCTAAATTAGTGGATTCTTAGCCGATTTGACTGAAATTAGTTTCTATCGGCCTCCCTGATTTTTGTTGGGACTTTCCTTTGATCGAGGCATCAATTTCAGTCCCTCTCAGCTCCTCTGTGAGTTCACTGGGGTTTGGAGGGCGTCTCTCTCCCTCATGGGGCAAATTGTGCTGTGTTGTCCATTTAGGATGAGTTGGGTGAGCCGATAGGTGGTGTGGTGGCGCCTCAGGTGAGGGGTGGCACACTTGGACTGCCTGATTCACTTCAGATCTCACCCAGTTTATTGCAGATCATCTCCCGGCTCCTCTCCCAGTCAGGATTTGTGCCCCCTTTGGGTCAGTGGGCTTGTTTTTGCTATAAATTGAGGCTGCCATTCCTTTCTTGAAGTTAGTTTGAGTTGGAGAGAATAGGCTTGCTATTGTAATACTGTTGTAATCTTTTCATTGTTGGAATAAAGAAGCTTTGGAGGCTAAATGGTTTAATGCTCTCATGTGTGTGGAATAAGCATTGTCTTGCGGCTATTAATGTTGCCGGTTTTCCTCTCAATTTCTGCATCTGAACCTTGTTTGGCTTGAATGAATTAGCTGAATCAATAGGAGTGTAGTTGGGAAAGTAAGATTACTTGTTTTTTCTGTATCTCATAGCATTTGTGTTTGAAGATCTAGATTATACATGTTTAATAAGATTATTTGCATGTAATTCTTGTCTCTTTTTTCATATATATATCCAGATCTCATAAGGTTTTGTGCAAGGTTGTGTGTTTAGCTTTCAGGTGGAAAGGATTGGACGAGCTGTGGATCTAGTTTGACTCCACTGTACATCCGACATTTTCATGGAGGCATTGCCCCACTACATTCCACTAACAAGTTTCCCTTGCAAATCTATCCAGCAACAGGCCTTCCCCCTTCTCTTCCTCCATTTTATTAAAATCAATCTTCCAGTTACTTGATCGTCCTCTTATGATCAGATCTACTTCTAAAAATTGCTTATACATTGTTAGATCTAGTTCCTAAGAGTCTTGTTGTTTAGATCTGAAATTTCATAAAGAATATCATATTTTAAAGATCAGTGTTACAAATATCGGCGATATATCGCCGATATCGTGATATATCGCGATACGATCTGTTAGACACTGAGGGGGGGGGGGTGAATCAGTGTAAAGCAATTTTACAGCTTTTCTTAACTTGTCATAATTAACTACCAATTCATCATTCCATTAATCTCATAATCATTTCATTTCACTTCATCATTCACATAGCATAAGTATTTAAATCATCAAGAACCATAACACAAAAGAACACAACACCATATAATTTTGTAATCTTTTTATATTAGTTTTGGTCTGGCTACAACCGTTAGGTAAAATTAGCACCTACTGATATGAAGAGCACCTACTCTGCATCTATGACCCTGCCTGGTTTTCTTAGACCCTGCTAAGAAGAGTTTGAGGTATCCTAACCTCAAAAGCAGACAAGCTTGCATTTACAATCAAAGCTTATTGTTACATCGACTCATCTGTTTCTTCAATCTGTTCTGCTACTTGTCAATTCTGCTGATCCTCTGCTGAACATTCTCATCAATACTGCTGTAATACACTTCTCAATCTTCTCTGCTCAATCTCTGCTTATTAACTTCTGCTCAAGAAGCCTCATCAATCCACATGTCAAGTCTGCTGTTGCCATGCCAATTGTCATCTAATTATCATGTCTTTTGCTGTAGGTGTATCACTGCTATATAATCACCATTGTCTAGTTCACTTGGTTGCTGGTCCTGTCTTCTGCTGCAAGGTCATCTTCACATTGAATCAATCAAGCATAAACTGTCAAACTACATTTCAAGCTGCAGTCAATATGCATAGGACTGTCATATTCATGTATGTTACTCAACTTGGTTATATCATCAATAAGTTAGGGCTGTCAATACTGTTTCATCAGGCCTTGACCTTGCATATATTATCAAACCTGTCAAGACAATGTCTTGATCAAACTTCACATTGCTGCCATCATAACCCCTTCATGCATTGACTGTGTAAAATATCAGTTCAGTCATCATCATGCCGGGGCATCATCATTGGACTGTGGATGTCTGGTTTCAAAATTGGATAACTTCAAATTTAGATTGTTGATAAAAGGCCCTAACACTAGTCAAGCTCAGGCTGAGTGTGCGTGTGAAAGACTCACACCAAGTATAAACTCAGGCTGCTTGTAAACATCAAACTCAAACTGTGTATTATCATTACAGTCTTCACTTGGCCATCAAATTCAGGACCATGCAAAAAAAAAAATGCTAAGCAACTTGGACTGTCTAAACACCATAGAAGATTCAGGGTTCATTGAGATTGCTTCTACAACTTTCACCTTACCTCAATCAATAGTTGTATACTCCTCGAATTTGCTTGATCTATGAAACAAGGTTCAAGTACTTCAATACTTGATCAGACTTCAATTACTTAGAGCTCAGTTTTACTTCTGCTGTACTTTTTAGTCCACTTGTGCATCCACTGCTGCAAAATCCACTGAAAGGACCCACATACTGTTGCTACCACTGCTTATACTTATTGTCATCACGGTGTACAAAATGTATAATCATCTTCAAGCATGAATCATTATTGAGCAAGGTATCATAGGGTTTATCATCCAAGCATTGTTCAATAATACTTATATCATTTCATTATCTCTAATGCATAACACGTACATACCTTGTCACTATAGAGATGCTATACCTGGACTGTGTGTATGTTTGTAGAAGGCCTCTCCAAGTCACTGTTGTTGCAAAAGTTGACTGTGGACTGTGGATAACCTTGAAACTCAGACTGTTCATGCCACTCCTCATTTAAACCATTGCCTGTTACACTGATGCATTATTACTTCTCATCAAGACAAACTCATTTAAGTCAACAGCTGCTACTGCAAACCCTAGCATATTAATTCTTGTAATGCACAAAGTGCTGCTTCAGATAAAAAAAATGCCAAAAACACCCAGGAGACCACGACTTCTCCTTTAGCAGCAAATAGAAAGATAACAAAGTAATCTGCTGTAAGTATCTCTCATTCAAGCTGGGCACGCCGCTCTAGAAATGTGGACAGTGTAATGTTTGGTGGAAAACGCACAAGCTACTACAGGAAAATATCTTATGTGAACAGAGATGTAGCAATGTAGAGGACTAATAATATGGACTGTGGCTGAAACATACACTCCATTGCAACCTCAAAGTCACGATCCCTTTGTCAACTATATGAACCAGTCAAATGGACCATGTTCCATCCCAAACAAGCCAAGTCGATTTGCCCAAGTTCCCTGGGAATGGATATGTTGCTCAGATTTGTCATGAAATGCCCAACATTGCAAATACCAACATATAATGACAGCGTGCTGGAGATTATTTCAGATCTGGAATGATGGATTTGTGGCCACTGGGTCAAGTTTGTTTCAGCAGTAAATAAACATGGACATGTACAAGACTGCAAGTAAAGCCAATGCCCAGCTGAGAGATGAATATGACTGGTCTTCACGTTGAAACTGATACTCCTCTCTGCTACGCACTCCAAATATCAGGTATAACTTCTTCTGTCGGAGTACAGCCTTACCTTTAAGGTTGCTACTGCTTTAACACGCCCTTCAGAACTCAAACGTAACTCTTTACCGCTGTAGCTTCACTCTGCTGATACCACGAATCAGGGAAAAAGAAGTGCGCCCTTCCCACAGTGAGTTTTCTCCCTTAATGACTCGGAAAATGCAAGATATTCTGACCAACTGATTTACCTCTTTCCCTCCATCAGTATTATGCCACGACTTCACAAGATAAATGGGTAATCTCTTCCATTAATGCACTCACTTGCAAAAGACACGAGATCCTTGCTCAAAACCACAAACTAAAAAAAAATATTGCCTGCTGCTGCAAAAATTTTACATTCTCTACAGTTCGGGACTGCTCCTCTTCGTGGCCTCAGTCGAGCGAGCTGCTCCACATAAATTTTCACATCGAAATGAGAGCACTCGTGCTCTATTTATACTAATTTTCACCCATATTTTAGGGAGCCGACCTGATAAAATAGAATTATATTTTTTTTAATCTTTTGGAGCCGACCTGCTGGATTTTTTATTCTGGGCCGACATACCAAATAACCATTTGGTTTTTATTTAAACTTTGTTACATTGTGTGGGCCGACCTGCTATGTAATACTTTAATGTTTGTCCATAAGGACTTGTTCATCAACACATCAAAGACTCCATACACCTGAGCCACACCATCTTTGACAAATGACCATCAAGCTTGTCCATTACAAGGGACAATAGTGGCATCAATGATAATTGAAAGAGCCACTGCAATTCACATGTTGGCATCAATGACAATTTCATCAACACGATCTCCTCGGCGATATTATCGCTAAACATCGACGATTTTTTCCGGCGATTTTTCCTTAGAAAAATCGCGATTTAACGCGATGTGTTTCGAAAATATCGTCCCTCACTTTTCTGACTCGGCCGATAAAAGGTTAAAAGGCGTTTTTTTTTTGGTTTTATTTCATTTGTTTGAGGGTCCGTTAACTTCGCACTTGCCGACAGGAGAGCAGCGAGGGTTTTGACCTTGCCGATAGGAGGAGTTGACTCGCTGAGCTTCAGGATTCTGCACAGAGGTTAGTAAAACTGTAAATCATTGTTTTTAACCTTTTGTGTATACGCCTGTGGGTGCAATGGAGTCTGGACTGTGCATTGAAATTTGAATACACCGACTCCCGACTGTGGGTAGACCGGTAGACTGTCGCGACTCCCGATTTGAATAGACTGTGGGTAGACTGTCGGGCACTCCCGATTTGAATAGTATATAATATATATTAGATAATATATTATATATTATATATAATGTATTATATATTATATATAATATATAATACATAATATATTATATATAATATATAATACATATTACATATTATGTAATATGTATTATATATTATATATAATATAATACACTATAATATATAATATATATTATATATAGTATATAATACATATTACATAATATATAATACACTATAATATATAATATATATTATATATAGTATATAATACATATTACATAATATATTATGTAATATGTATTATATACTATATATAATATATATTATATATTATAGTGTATTATATTATATATAATATATATTATATATTATATAATATATATTCTATATAATATATAAAATTTAAATTTTAAAATTTAAATTTAGAATAAATCTAAGAAATTAAGAATGTCTTAGGCCTTAAAAACTTAAAAACTATGTTGTTAAGTTTAAATTTTAAACTTAAAAATTTTAATTAAGTTTATAATATTTAAATTTAAATGAAATTTGATCAATGATTACCATTAATAATTAATAATTATTAATTATACAGTTAATAATTTATTTAATTAAATTTTAAAAAATTCAAACTTAAAACTTAAAACATACATTCAAATTTAAATTTACAGTTTAGTAAAACTAAAATTTACAATTTAGTAAAGTTTAGTAAATAATAAATAATAAATATATTATATTACAATTCAGTAAATTTTTTAAGTATTTCACAGTTTAGTCATTGACAATTTAGCTTTAGAAATGTAGAAATGTAAAATAATTTTCTGTATGTCTCATTTGCCAATGAAATTGCTAAAAAGAACTTTTTTTTTATGTTACAGGTTTTGATTTGCAAAGCTACAAGCATGCCGAAGAATTTGGATCCATTTTGGGAGTATGCAGAGCCGGTTGATCCACAAAATCGGCAAAAGCTTAGATGCAATATGTGCGGGAAGGAGATGACGGGGGGGATAAGTAGGCTCAAATACCACCTCGCACAACTTGCAGGGCATGAGGTGGATATTTGTAAAAACTCCACTCCTGAAATAGTTCATAGGGCCAAACTTGCAATTGAAGGTATTGGCAAGAGGAAAGATGAGAGGGAAGCTTTGAGGCAGGAACTTGGCATGAGAGCAGCATGAGAGCAGCATTAGGATCCGGGACAACCGGACACACTTTATGGGGAGTGGGGAGTGAGACCTTATCCTCATCTTCCGTCATGCCTTCAACGACACACTCTATTTCTTACTTTTTGTCGAGATCTGGTCCTGGTGGACAACCAGGTATAAAGTCAATGTACAAGATAAAAGAGAAAAAGGAAGCAGATAAACTTGTGGGTCGATGTCTTTTGTGGAGTGATATTCCATTCCACTTTGCGAGGAACCCATTCTACGTGCAGATGTTCGAAGCTGCTGCTATTGTTGGGCCGGGGTATAAGCCCCCCACTTATGAGGAGTTGAGAGGGCCCATCCTTGATGATGAAAAGGTTGATTGCACTTCTAGGTTGGAGGAGCTTCGACGTTAATGGGAGGCCACAGGATGCACCGTGATGTCAGATGGTTGGAGTGATAAGAAGGGTAGGACCCTTCTCAACTTCTTGGTTCATTGTCCTCGAGGCATAATGTTTATAAAATCTGTGGATGCATCTGCACAGGTCAAAGATGCAGCATTACTATGTCAGTTGTTGGATGAGTTCATCCAAGAGATAGGTCCGCAGCATGTTGTCCAAGTAGTAACGGACAATGCTGCGAATTATGTGGCAGCCGGTAGGATGCTTATGGACAGGCATCCAACTTTGTTTTGGACACCTTATGCAGCACATTGTATTGACTTGATCTTAGAGGATATGGGGAAGCTCCAGTTTATCAAGGATGCCATTCATTCAACAAGAAGCATCACCAAATTTATATACAATCATGCTTCTGTGCTTAAGCCTGATGAGGAAGTTCACTCATGATAGGAAGTTGGTCCGTCCTGCCATCACTCGGTTTGCCACTTGTTTCATCTCTCTTCAGTCTCTCCTTACTTCTATGTGGGACTTGCAGACTATGTTCCTTTCAGCTGAGTGGCGTGCTTTATCAATTAGCACTAAACCGGAGGGACATGACATATTCAGGCTAGTGTCATACCAGGAGAGCTTCTGGGATGGGGTGAAGGAGGTGTGTACTATATGTGAACCTTTCGTAAGGGTTCTACGCTTGGTTGATGGAGACAAGCCCGCAATGGGCTACTTGTATGAGGCCATGGATAGGGCCAAAGAGGCCATTAATGCCTACTATGAGGACAAGGGGGAAGAGGGGCAAGCGAAACAACAATTGATATGGGAGGTGATTGATCAGTGATGGAACAAAACACTTCATCGCGCCATTCATGCTGCAGGCCTATTCCTCAACTCCGCATTCTCTTACTCATGTGGCTTCAACTTTGATGCAGAGGTAATGGATGGGTTCTTGGAGTGTGTCTAGAGGATGGTGCCAAGTGCAGCTGACCGTTCAGAGATTTCCAAAGAGTTGGAAGTCTATAGTAGGGCCATGGGAACATTTGGCTTTGATATGGCTATTAATGACAGGAAGAACATAATGCCAAGTAAGTTTCACCTTGTTTCAAAATTTAATTTCATTACTTTCTTTGTTTTATATTTCAAATTTTCAATGTCTTCTCTTATGTTTCTCCAATTCATTGTAGATACTTGGTGGGAAATCTATGGCAGACGAGTACCCCATCTCCAAAAGCTTGCTGTTCGGATCCTAAGCCAAACATGTAGTTCTTCTGGTTGTGAGCGCAACTGGAGTGTATTTGAAAAGAGACACACCAAGAAGCGCAACAAGTTTGAGAATTTGAAATTAAATTCTAAATTCATTATAACTTGTAATTTATGTCATATGGGTAATTTTAATTTATGTATTCTAAATTCTAATTGGATAAATTTATGGTAATCATACAAGTTGGATACCCAACGCTTGAATGATCTAGTGTATGTCTCCTACAATCTCAGGTTGTGGGTGAAGCAACTTGAGAAAAAACCTGAGGTGGAGGCTATTTCATTGGATCACATTGACACCACTGCTGCATGGAGAGCGGAGATTGAGGAACCTATTATGGAGGTAGCTCCTGATTGGTTAGAGGATGATCCACAGGACATGGAGACTGAGACATGGGACGATGAGTGGTTAGACGCATCTGAGATTGTGCCCCCACCGGAGCCACCAGCCACACAGCCACCAGTTGCAGAGCCACCAGCCACACAGCCACCACTTTCACAGCCACAGTCTCAGTCAGAGGGAGCCAAATATATGGGCAGTGGTAGCAGTAGCGGTGGTAGAGGACTTGATGAGGGTCCAGTACCTCATCATTCTTCTAGTTCTTCTAGAGCACATCAGTTTCCAGGCACTTCTAGAGGACGAGGAAGTCCACGACAACCCCCACGAGCACCTGGGATTTCTAGCCCTGGAGGCAGACATTACTAGAGCGATTACCTTTGCCCGTTAAAGGGGTAGAAGGAATCCATAGTTTACTTTATTTGGTTGATTTCATTGCATATGAGATACATATTACATAAAACATTGACTGTATTTTTTTGGTGATTCATGAGTCGGGGACTCAAGATCCGAGACATGATTCATTTTTGATGTGTGATGTATCACTAGATCTCTTATACATCTTATATATCGGTTTTATTTACATATTCATGTAGCAATGTGTTTATTTGATGTTCTTGTTGCTTTAGACGTTTAGAAAATTGAAAAAAAATGAATATTTTTGTATTTTTTTACATTGCCGATATATTGCCGATGTTTGCCGACATTTTCGCCGATAAATCCGATAATATCTTTTTGGACCCTCGGTGATATATTCACCGACACGATATTTGTAACATTGTTAAAGATAGATCTAGGTGAAGAAATTCCTTTTTGAAAGTAGCTAAATCGTAGATCTAAAGCTTGCTCATAAGGTAGTTTTTTTTTTTGTTCTTTGAAGATTTAAAATCTACAAGAAAGTGCACAGCATATTGACTGCCCAAAAGGCAAGCCAAGATCCCAAGGAAAGCTTGCTTTTCTTGGTTCCTTTTTGCAAAACTAAATTGTTTCTTTTTAACAATTTTTAACTTAGTCTTTTTTTTCGGTAATTAGTGTGGTGATCCACACATTTGATTTTAATAGCTTGCTGGTTTTTAGCAGATATAACAAAAAAGAGAAGGAGACTCTGCCCATTTTCCGACTCTTGGGCGAACCGGAGCTTCCTTGAGGCTTCCCCCACTGTTGTGCTTCCTTATTAGGCTTGTTGTAAGCTTGTTGTAAGCCTTTGGATCCCAGATAACAAGGACCAAAGTGCAATTAGTTTGCTGATATTGTAACCTTTAATAATAAAGAATCACTTCGAGTAGGCTCTTTCGAGCCCACTCCCCATCCCCCCTAGGGGGATCCACGTCCATTTAAATTTTTTGCACTTTTTCCCATTTTTTGCTCTAGCTTAGTCTTGTCGTGCAGGATTGTATACTTTGATCATATTTGTCATTATTCCATATTTTGAAATCAAAGTAATACTAATACTTACCCCACGAATCCTCGATTGAACCGAAAGGTGAAAGAGGATCTCTGGTAGGATTAATTAGAAAACCTGTGGTGTGTGTTTTTGCTTCTATTTTCATTGTTACTTTTCACAAGCAAGCAGTAAAATTAACCCCTCTTTGATTTTCCGATTGAGGTCCACTTGGACCGAAAGAGATTCCTAGAGGGTCTTTTTTTAACAAGAACACGCTCTTAAAATTTACTAAAATTTACAAGACTCCAGTGTGTATGCTCTGCACTTGGTTGTGGTTCGTCCGATCAGTCAAGCTGCATCAAAAGCAACGTGAGTGACTAGAATAATTAGGATTCACTTTCCTAATTAACCATCGCAGGCGAAAATCCAACGCCTCGATTAAACAGTAAACAGTGGCAAAATACCCAAAGGAAGTGGGAACTATTGGACAGTGACCTCGAGGCGTCGATCTTTGTTACATCCTAGCTGGTGTATTACGAACATAGTCTTAGAGACTCCATCCAGCCCACACATTCCTTGCGGGTAGCTTTAATGGTTGTTACTTTTGGACATACTCCAAGTACTCCCCGGGTATATCTGGAGTTCCCCCTGCGTAATTTACTTCACTCATTTTTTCACATTAATTTAAAACGTACCAAGATATAATTGCACAACATTCACTCCAACACTTGCAAGCACTCTTAATTATTTTCGGCTCCATTTAAGGCACTGGTCAACAATTTATTTCTTTCAATCTATACGTGATTGGGTAGGCATTCATATGTCCATAGGCATTCATATATTGTGTGAGAAACACATGAGCATATTACAGGCTTTGGTGAGGAGGGAGTTTGTCATCTTCAGAGATGAGCTTGGAGTGATGCAAAACACTTTTCTCGTTAAGAGGGAGGGTTGATTTTTGGGGTAACTGAGGACAAGTGCTCTGCATGTATTTAGAGTTGGAAGCATGCAGAGGTGTCCGAGTTTTTCTTTTTGCATGGAATTGTTTTTTAGTTTATTGGGAAAAAGTTAATTAATTAACTTGTGCATGCATGCATTCTTTAATGAGGCATTTTACATGCGGGAATTTTGCATGAAAAGTGAAATTAGGGTTTTGAAACCCTAAAGTCACGTGCTTTGCATGGATTCAAAGTTGGAAGCATGTGGAGGTATCCGAGTTTTCCTTTTTGTATGCAAGTGTTTTTTAGTTTATTGGGAAAATGTTAATTAATTAACTTGTGCATGCGGGATTTGCATGCATGCATTCTTTAATGAGGAATTTTGCATGAAAAGTTAAATTAGGGCTTTGAAACCCTAAAGTCACGAGTAAATTATAAAAGAGATGCAGAGGGTAAACGTTTAGATGTTGATCAATGTGAGATTGACACAACTTAGAGAGTGAGCAGTTAGAGAGCAGGGGCACACTTCAGAGAGTGAGGGCACATTTCTTCAGCCGGGAGGGAAAAGAGAAGAGAGGGCACATTTCCTTCAGTGACTGAGAGGGGGCGCATCTTTACACTGAGAGAGTGTGAGATCATTCATAGATTGATTGAGAGCGGGCTTACTTCAGAGATAGAGAGGGGCACATTTCTGAGAGAGAGGGTGCACTTCATTTAGAGGAGAGGGCGAATTCATAAGAGACTGAGATCGCTTCTGAGAGAGAGCGAATTCACTACCAGAGATAGAGAGTGTGACTTGCTAGCTAGAGAGGGGCAAATACCCAATTACATAAGGCGATTTGTCAGCAGTAGAAGAGGGAGCAAATCCCATTTAGTCAGAAGGAATTGGGGGAGCGAATACCCAAGAGGTATTCAACAGTGATCAGGCAGGAAATTCGAGGCTTGGATTTTAGAGATAAGTTTGTGTGGATTTTAAAGATCTGTGTGCTTCTTTTGAAAGATAATAAATAACTTTTACTCTCTCACTGGTTTTCTTGCAAGGGTTTTTCCAGGGTCATATTGACCAAAAATGTATGTGTCAATTATTTATGTGTGTGTGATTGCTGATTTGAAAAGAAGAAAAGACTTCATGTGTTTCTAATTATAAATATTGTTTAATGCTTATATATGTTCTCTTGGAAGCAGGATTGAGTTGGGCATTAAACATTTGAGCGAATACCCAAGAGGTCTTCAGTAGTGATCAGACAGGAAATTCAAGGTTTGGATTTTAGAGAAAAGATTGTGTGGATTTTAAAGATCTGTGTACTTCTTTTGAAAGATAATAAATAACTTCTACTCTCTCACTGGTTTTCTCGCAAGGGTTTTTCCACGGTCATATTGACCAAAATCCTGTGTCAATTATATATGTGTGTACAATTGCTGATTTGAAAACAGGAAAAGAATTCATGTGTTTCTAGTTATAAATATTGTTTAAAATCTTATATATGTTCTCCAAGAAGCAAGATTGAGTCGGGCATTAAACATTTGATTTTTTAAGCCCTGAAACCAAGTTGAAGTCGAAGTATTTTGGAAAGTATTTCATAGCATTGAAAATTTACAATCATTACCTTGGTTTTACCTAGGTTGAGATTATTGTCGAAGGTCACAAAATCTGGATAGGGCATCGATCTATATTTGCAAACGCTTCAAGGTGGAGGCTAAGAGGATCACATCACTTTTGAAAATAATAACGGAGATGAATACCTAATGAAGAAGACAACCATCCTCGGTCTGAATATGCTTTTGTAGAAAGGATTCCAACTGATCGAAATAAATCCCAAACAAGTTGGGGGTGAGAGAACACCTCGACTCCACCCCATTGGTGCTTTGGATAAAATATATTTGCAAACTCTTTCAAGGTGAAGACCTAATGAAGAAGACAACCATCCTTGTTTTGAACATGCTTCTGTAGAAATGATTCCACACATCAAAATAAATCCCAAACAAAGTGGAGGTGAGAGGACACCCTTGCTCCACCCGATTGGCGCTTTGGATAAAATATTATAACTTGTAGGATGTAATATGATAACTTGTGATCAATATGGAGGTGGCCAAGGATGGACTCATAAAAGTGCATGGTGTCCATGACGAGGACCTTTAATATGCCAATGTCTCGAAGCCATTGAAAAAGGTCCTACCTTGGAATCAAGTCAAATACTTGCCTCCCAAATGATGGCTTCAAGGATTAGAATATGGTTGGTAGTTTGATGCCCTAGAGGGAAACTCGCTTGCAAGTTGCTCTCTAGCCTAGTCGCAGATGAAGGGCAGTGACATGGAAATTGGAGCTTGATTTGTATATCCGGTGAATGGTGTAGTGGGACTAGGCCTTGAGAAATCTTGAGCAAGCCACATGGTTGAAACAATTAGTAATGTAACCTATAAGAGGACATATACCATGCTTGAAGAATTCTGCTTGGAATCCCTCCTTGTTGGTTGCCCCATCGATGATCAACTACCCCAATGTTTCTTTGATATCTAAGTCGAAGAACATGTAGCACGAAGATGGAGGGGAGGTGACCACAATATGGGGCTACCTAAGCACATCACACAATGCAGGGATCGATGGCTATCAGGGGCGTGAATGGCGGGGGAAGACAATATGATAGGATATTTTGGGAGAGTGAAGAAGGGCTGCTCCCAGTTATTGTCCCCTTTGGTAACTAAAGGTATGTTTGAGGTGAAGGAGGGAATGGTGGGATCTTTGTAAGTGGAGGTAGGAGGTGGGACCATGTAGTAGTCCAAGATAGAGCTACTTATGGTTGGCTTTGCACTTCTTGTTGTACCAATTGTTCATACTACATGATTTAGAATTGGGATATGAGGAGGGAGATAGGGTGACATGGGGATAGGATTTGAGGGATGTTTCCCAAATAGTTGAGGAAATTATATCCTATTTAGAAGACAATGAATCGAGAGATGAAAATCGGGAAAAGGGATGAAAATTATCTTCAAAGTATTAAAAGAATCTTTATTTTAAAATGACTACAAAAATAAAAAAAGGTAAAGAATATTAACCTTACAAATTTTGATAAACTAAAAGTGTCGAGCTGCCTAGGCCCAACGTTACAAAGACATGATGTCATCAAGTAGACTTCAATAGCTTTATTTAACTTCATTTTTCACGAACCTTAAACACAATTTGAATGTTCATACTTGTCAAATAGGACTTGTTTTTAATGTTTTGGAAATACCATGCATGCCTTGGACATTTACATATATTTATTGCAACTACAATCTAACTTCTTTTATTTCCTGTTTTTGAGTTTTTTATACAATGGACTAAATCATGTTAGAATTTTAACATTTCTGTTTTCCTACACTAAAACATATTCATAGAATATGATAATTTTCATTCATTATGCTAGAAAGTTATTAGGTTACATTTTTTGTTGTTGTTGTGAGCTCATTAATTCAAATAGATTATTCCATAGTTTTTCCTTCACGTTCATGTATTCATTTTCTTCACTCTTCTCAGATAGATTTTCACTACCAAATGTTGTCTGCGACTCTGCACTAGTGTCTCTATTGATGCCCTAACCTACAGTATATTTCTTACACAGGACGTCATTCTAGGCACAACAATTATGTGGGGCATCACTCTACACAAAATATTTCTTCCCATGTTCTTGTGTATGTTAGACCTATATTTGAACTTCTCACACAAATTCAATTGTTTGTAGGAGAGCATTCACAGAAATGGTTGTTTGCATAGATTTTCCTTTGAATGCCTCCACATTGCTCACAACTTACTTCATGTCTTTATAGGTATTACGGACAGTATGCAACACCTTTATTGTGTAATTGGCTGTAGTTTTCCATGGTTCAAAGGTCTAGGGGCCTTGTTTTCATGAGTCACACTGGGCTGCTACTGAGAGGGTTCAGACCCTCCTTCGATGCATAATTATATTTTATAGTACAATGTCTCAGCCCATTATTCTTGTAGGGTTTGTGGCCTATCACTCCGTTTTGACATTGTATTTAGTTTGGTTTGACTCCATCATTATGTTCAGAGTTTTGTTGATTTAGTTGCATGCTCAATGGATGCATGCTTTTCGCATTCCCTTGGGCTAGTGCAAAGAGTGTTCCATAGACTTCAGGCAGAGGCCAGGCACCAACTTGACTCTTTGGACATGATTTACCTGTTGTGGTTATCTTTAGGAGGTCAAGACAAGAACATTTCATATTCCACTGACTCTGCTTATCACAAGATTCGGGGAAGGCTCCATTGTCTATTTAGGGAGTCATGGACCCTCTCTAGTTTTTTCTGGTATCCCAATCTTCGATGCTTTGCTTTATTCATGAGGGAGGTCCTTGAATTCCATTCTTAGATCCTCCAGCTACCCCCTAGACCAATCTCCACTTGTATGATTATTTCCTTTTTACATTTCTCCCATTCCCTAGGGGGACCAAAGAGCAGATCAGCAACAGTGTTGTCTCTGGTCCCTGATCAGTGAGGAGATAGGGTGCCATCCTACTTCCTAGAGAGACCAGCGATAGTGTTGTTCCTTCTATATCTGAGTGGTGGGTTGCCTCTTCCAGATATCAACACTTTGTGCGGAGCAGCACTTCTTGTAGCTCCTCTTCCAAACAACCTCTATATAGAGTGTCTTCCATTCCTAGATTCTCCAGCCACCCCCTAGACAGATCTCCACTTGGATGATTACTTCTTTTTTTATATTGCTCCCATTTCCTAGGGGGACCAAGGGATAGATCAACAACAGTGTTGCCTCTGCTCTCGGATTAGTGAGGAGATGGGGTGCCATTCCTACTTCCTAGAAACACCAGCAACAGTGCTGTTCTTCTAGATCTGAGTGGTGGGTTGCCTTTTCCAGGTAGCAACACTTTGCGCAGTGCAACTCTTCTTCTAGCTCCTTTTCCAGACAGCCCTTTTATCGAGTGTCCTTGATTTGGCCCCAGATGTCGGGGGAGTTACCTCTAGTGGACCCTTATACCCTTACATTATTTGTATTCAGGGTTTTCGATAAACTCTCCTTTTACATGTTTCTTCCACTTCTGTTCTCTGGTTGTAGAGTTTTGTCTTCAGGTCTTTAGTTTAAATCAGTACTTTAAATTCTACATCTTGCTTTATATAGGAGTCATTTTTGTGCTTCCACATTGTATCGGCACTATTGTACTCAACAGTCACATTGACCTACTTTTGTGGTCATTTGTTGGACATTAATATAATTATCATCTTATTATCTTCTTCATTGTGTTTGATTCACGAGACACAATCACAAATAGGGTTGTACATAGCATATTCCTTACAGGGATTTCCTTGTTTTGTTGCTTTTGCATTTTCCTCGTGTGCCGTGTATGATCAAAATATATCCATTATGGTGTTATCCACAGCTATTTTCACAATTGAAATGGTGTTGACCTCCCTTATTTTTAAGGCACATAGGCTTCAATAGTGCACTGTCTGTCCTTTATTTGATGTCATATGTTGTCTGGCGATCACATTCTCTGGCTTCTAATTTCAATTTTGAGCTGTTAGTCTCCTTCCTCTTAATTTGCTTGTTGACGTCGCTACTCAATGGGCCAATAACTATTAACTTAGCCAAAATCCCTCCACTAACTGGAGAATAAAAATCACAAACTGATTGAGTAGTAATGTGCTTTGTGATGCCTTAAACAGCGTAGGCTGTTCTAATGTAGAACTAAATTGATTAGTTTTATAGTTTTATAGGAATCTAGATATCGAAAATCTTGTCTTGGTGTGGGGATCACATGTAGGTTAGAACATGTAGCCTAGGCAGAAAGCAAAGCATTGAGGCACTGGTTACCATTCTAGGATATCTGTTTATAGGCACTAGGTTCTTTCGCTTGTATCCTTGCATATTTCTTTCAGTTATGTTTGTCAAGCTTGAGTGAGTGGCCTTGGTAAATCCCATGTGCCCGATTATCCCACATGGACATAATGAGTTGCTTTGAATGTATACATGTATTTCACATCAGAAAAACATTTTGCAGTATTATTTATCCTTGGGTGGAATAGTCAGATGGAATTTCTTAGACGGTTGGAACTTGGCGTTATATTTTATGCTTCCCAAGTTTGGATTTCAGTCCAAATAATTTTTGTAGTATCTGGCTTACAAAGTTGAATGTTCTAATGTACGTAGGACTCTTATAGAGTTGAGTTACGTAGGACTCTTATAGAGTTGAGTTCACCAATTGAACATAAATCTGTCTTTCATGATGTTTTACATATTGAATTGATAGTTCTATTCATTTCAAATATTTTTATCTGCATCATAGTATTGCAGTATTTGCATCCATGTATAATGCTTATTGCTGTCTTGTGAATCTCTTGTTATCAGGTTGCATTAATACTCTTTAGCTCTTTAACAGAGACTATAGGAGATTTCTTGAGACCACATTTTTCTACACTACAAACAGTGTTTGTAAAATGCCTTCAAGATGAAAGCAGCAATCGTGTTAGGATTGCAGCATTAAAGTGAGTGCCATTTTCTTTAATTGCCTCTGAGTTATCTGTGTACTGACCTTTTTGATAGTACTAATACTAAATAATGTTCTGTTTAATAACTCTCTTACTTTTCTTGTATTCAGATCTCATAATTAGTTAGTGAATGATTCATAACTAGATACACTCAATGATGATTTATGAAAAATATTTTATCTTGCAGGGCTGTTGGGTCATTTGTGGAATACATTCAAACTGCGAATGAGGTGGTAAGTTATAATTTTTCTGTTTGGTTCTTGAGAAAGAAAAAATGAGAGGTTCTTCCTCTAAGTTTGCTCTTTTAAATACCTAGTTAAAGATTTGGCGAATTGTTCTCGAAAGCATTCATATACACATCCTACATGTGTAGCTTTAGAAGAGAATTTTGTTTACAAACATGCATAGTTATTATGGGCACTCTACCAAATTCTTTTGCTATTGGCTCACTGGTCAAAACTTTTGCATTTCTCAATAGACGCATTGTTTAGCTTATGGAAGGAACCAAACTGGTTCAAAAATTGAATATCCAAAATAAATAGGACAACAATTAGAAATCCATTTAGGATAAGCGATTGATTATTACAATAGCATGTGACGTGTATAAAAATACATTGAATGATCACCTACTCATATAGGCATGCCTTTTAGTCATGTGACCTTTGGTTATTTAATTTATTATTATCACTATTTATTATTATTGGTGAATTCATGTGTCTTACATTGCTTTACTCTACAAAGATGCTTTGTTCTCAAAGCATAATCTAGAAAACACCACATTTTTGTTCTTGCCTGTAATGCTTTTACTTGATGTTTTGTCCTTGACGCTGTCAAGGTTTAGCAACTAAATGGTATGATCTCCAAAGTACTGGTGATTCGTGTACTTCAAAACTTGTTTGAATTTGGAGGAAGGGGGTTAATAGATCCACTTTTTGTAACGGAGAATATCATTTTTCGAGGTAAATTGTGTTTCATGATTTTGATAGTTTCATGGTCCTTGACATACTGTCATAATATCATCTTTCTAGCTTAGAACAATGTTTGAGATGTTAAACTAGCAGCAACAAGGAAGGTCTTCCCGCATGCATGTGCCCTTGCATGCAAAAGACTTAAATTAGGAAGCCAATTGTATTTAATTATTTTTTCTAAGTTTACTTTGGAAAATAATTAAAGTGGTCTAATTATTTATTGACTTTAAGTGAGAGTGAAATTAAGGTTTTCGCTTTACTTAAAGTTATAAAAAAAGGTCAATTGGTGGAGAGGATACACACACACACTTGTATTTTTGAGAGAGACAAGATACAGACAGGGAGAGAAAGTCAGAGAGAGGATTTAACTGGGAAGACAGAGGAGCGAGCAAACAGGATCACTGAGCTACCAGGCAGGACAAAGCCCGCACGGATCGACAGGCAACAGCTGTAGAGGAAGGCCGTACGGATTCCGTACAACATCTGTACAGACGTACGGATCCATACGTGTGGGAGGTCGTATAGTGGGCCGTACACTCACGCAGGAGGGTGCTGGGGTTTAGCTAGGATTTGCCTAGTGATTCTCCTAGGGTGCTGCATTCACCTGGTTTGGGTGAATTTGCAGTGACTGTAAACGTTCCATATTTTCTCATAATAAAATCTATATCTGACTGCTGCATCGGTTTTCCCATCTTGGGTTTTTTCGGGGGTTTCCATACCCAAAGTAATAGTGTCGATATTGTGATTTATTTCTCAGTTTTATATTCCGCTGCATACTGTAAAATATATTCATGTGTGGTTATCAATAGAGATTTTGAATGCACTGTTTATCCCTAGTTTGAATATTAAAGACAAATTGACATGAGATTGCATTTATAGCAATTTCTTCATATTTCCTCGAGAGTGCATCTGCAACAATATTTTCTTTCCCCTATTTTGGTAATATTTTGAAATCAAATGCTTACATCTTTTCGATTAGTTTTTGTTGTTCCATTGTTAGGGTATTTTGTTGTAATAAATACTGAAGATTATCATGCTCGGTACAAATTTGGATTCCCCAACAAGAACGATTTCCATTTGACTAATACATGCATAATTGCTTAATTTTTTTTTGTCTTATCTTGATTCAAGCGAGTTGAATTTTCTTCTCTCAAAGGCCAAAAACATCAATCTGTATTAATATTTCTTCGATTCCTAACCTGGAAACATCACACTCTATTTTAATTGGCTTAGAAAAGTCGATAGTGGCTAACATTATGGCTTAAGTCATTGTTTTGTTAAGATTGAGGAAATTTTGTTTCACCTTTTCATCCCACAAGAATGAGTTCTTCTTGAGTAGGTCTAACTATGGCGCTGCTATATGTGCATAATTTTGTATAAATCATCTATAGTACTAAGCTTAATCCAGGACTCCTCTTAACTTTGACACATTTTGGTTTGGGCCAGAGATAATGTGACCCAAATATTTGACTTCTTTCTCTTCAAAAGTACACTTGGAAATATTTGCATAGGATTGTTCCAAATACACTGAAGGTTTGTTCCAAATGCTTGAGGTGTCCTTCCATGTCTAGCTATAAATAAGCATGTCATCAAAAAATATTGAGACAACCTTTCTAAGAAAAGGTCTAAAAGTTCTTTCATGATTGACTTGGAAGATTGCTGGAGTGTTTGTCATTGCCAATGGCATCACCTTATATTGATAATGGCCTTTATATATCTTGAAAGTGGTCTTTTCCATGTCTGTTAGTGGATTTTAATCTGTAGTGCCTCGATCGAAGATCTAACTTGGGGAAATACTTGGTCTTGTGCTCATTTGCACTTGATCATTGAAGTGTATTAGAAATCTATTTTTGATTGTAACTTTTTTTCTCTGTAATTAATGCACAACCTAAAGGATCCATCCCTTTTCTAACCAAGATCACTGGTGTTGAATATGGCCTTCTACTATTGGTATTGGCTCCACTTTGTAGGAGGCCTTGAGTTAAACGTTCAATTTCAGTTTTGTGGTTGTGTGGGTACCTATACGGCTTTTTGTTAACAGGGGCAAAGCTTGGTTTGAGCTCAATTGCTTCTCAATCTTTCTTTCCAAGGGAATTTCTTTTGTAACCCTTGAACAACTTCGTTTTGTTTCTCAATGATTCAATTGATGTCTTCTTCTAATGTGAGAATTATTTTGCAAATAATGCTTCCATTAGGCAACATTGTAGCATATATGCTAGAGCTCCAATCCAGACCAACTTTTGCATTTGTTGTGATGATAAATCTTTATCGGAGATGGGTCAAATCCATTTAGTTTATATTTCTTTTGAAAATTACAGCTCGCTAGATCACAGTTGCAAGTTCAATCTTTTATATTAAGCCAGTAATTAAATTAACTCATTGAATATTGAAAAGATAAATGCAACACACTGATAAGCAACCATTATAGAGAAAATCGAACACAAGATGTACCTTGGAAACCCCAATAGGAAAAACCAACAAACGATTGTCTTTTATTGTAGATTTGTTAATGAACATTTACAATGACATGATTTCGGATATGACTCATTAGATCTTTGACTCTTGACTCTCACCGTGCCCAATCCCTTAGCAGAAAAAATAAACCCCAACAAGAGATATGACTCACTCCTTTCTACCACAAGAGATATAACCCACTCTTGTCCAACACACAAGAGATATGACTCTCTCTTGTCACTGTCTTATAATACAACTCTCAGTAGACTCTTTTATTACATCACTTTATGTCAATACCATGGGACACCTAGTACCACAGAACACATAATGCCATGGACCCTCCAATATCATTGACAATAAAGTATTACAAAAGACACTATTACAAGACTGTCTAAAGAGTTTCACTTAGCCTCTTCTACACTGCCAGACAACCCCATTGTAGAAGTACCTGTCGAGCTACTAAAAACTAACACTCCCCCTCAGCGAGGGAGGTACTTATGGAGACACCATCTCCTCCATGATCAACCTTGTGCTTTGATGCTTCAGTTGCTCCCTCTCAAGTGGAAGTCCTTTCTCCCTCTGAACTGGAAGACCTTGTTACTACCTCTAAAGGTATTTGATTTGGATCCTCGTGCTCCTCCTCCATAAGTGTCATCTCACCACGTAGGCTTGCTAAGATGAGCCTTAGACTCCCTTTGGAACTCTACTCCAAACTCCCTCTAAAGCTGACCATACGCTGTCCGAACAACCTATATAACATGCCCTCCTTGATGCCAAGCATAATTGTTGCATCCTGGGCACTTTCTCTCACTAGACATATGAGTACTGCTCCATTTCGGAACTCTACCTCATACCCTTCATCCTCCATGGTTGATACTGAGAGCAAATTGAGCATCATCTCTGGAACATGCATCACTCTTGCCACCTCTAAAAGACCTTATGACTCCAGCTGCAACATCATCGAACCAACTCTCCTCACTACTAATTTGGTGTAAGCCCTACACCTGACATAGCGGTATGAGTCTGTCTCTGAAACACTAAGGAGCATCATCCTTATTCCCATCATTATGGCTAGATGCACCACTGTCTAGACCTCCTGCTTGAAGCTGCCTGAGGCTACTTGCAACCTTTTGCTTTTGCTCGAGTAAATCTGCAGTCTGCTCGACTGCTTTTCTGGGTTTCCCAAGTCCTTGGTCTATCTAGCTCCTTTACAGGGCTGCCCAAAATTTTATTGGTAGTTGCCCTGTAAATTTTCCTTTAATATTCAACTAGGGCTAAACAAAGCATGCAAAATATCAACTGATAACCACACATGAATATCTTTTACAGTATGCAGCGGAATATAAAACTGAGAAATAAATCACATCACATCACGATATTGACACTATTATTTTGGGTATGGAAATCCCCGGAAAAACCCAAGATGGGAAAACCAGTGCAACAGTCATATATAGATTTTATTATGAGAAAATATGGAACTTTTACAATCACTGCAAATTGACCCAAACTTGGCGAATGCAGTACCCGGTAGAATCACTGGGCAAATCCCATCTAAGCCTCAACACCCTCCTGTGTGAGTGTACGACCTAGCTGTATGAAGCTCGATGATCTTGCTGCTCGCTCCTCCGTCTTCTCGGCTAAATCCTCTGTCTGACTTTCTCTCCTTGTCTGTATCCTGTCTCTGTTGGAATACAAGTGTGTGTTCTCTCCACCAATTGATCTCTCTTTTATAACTTTAGGTAAAGCGAAAACCCTAATTTCACTTTCACTTTAACTTGTGGTAAAGCAAAAACCCTAATTTCACTTTCACTTTAACTAGTGGTTCACTAAAGTTAATTTAGATCACTTTAATTTATTTTCCAAAGTAAACTTAGGAAAAGTAAATTAAATACAACTGGTTTCCTATTTTAAGTCTTCTTCATGCAAGAACACATGCATGCAGGAAGACCTTCCTTGTTGCTACTAGTTTAACACTCCCTCTCAACGGGGAAGGGATTCGGTAGCAACTTTAACTTATCCTTGAACTTCACAAAACTCTGTCTGCAAAGTGCCTTGGTGAAAATGTTCGCCACTTGCTCATCTGTCTGTATGTACTCCGACTGAATGGTTGCCCTCTGAACACAGTCTCTCAAGAAGTGGTATCTGATGTCTATTTGTTTGCTCCGGTCATGGAACACTGGATTCTTAGATACCCTGATGCCATTCTAATTGTCATAGTGAACTGCTGTAGCCTCTAGCTCACACTTGAACAACCCTGCAAGTAACTTCCTTAGCCACATACCCTCACAAGCAGCCATGCTGGCTACCATGTACTCGGCCTCTGTCGAGCTCAATGTAATTGACTTCTGCTTCTTGCTGAACCAAGAGACAACCCTTGATCCGATATTGAAACAACAACCTAAAATACTCTTTCAGTTCTCTTCACATCCTGCTTAGTCAGCATCTGTGAAACCTGCTAACTGTACACTCCCCCTGCGCTCATAAACCAATCCATACTCCATTGTACCTCTGATGTAGCGAAGTATGTGCTTCGCAGCCGTCTAATGCACTCTCCGAGGGTCCACCATGAACTGACTCAAAGAGTTGACTGCAAAGCTGATGTCTGGTCGAGTGTTGACCAGATATATAAGCGATCCGATAAGCTGACGATACAAGGTAGGATCAAATCCGTCTGATCCTGATGCATCAATCTTCCTCCAGTTGGAAACTAGAGGTATGGCCATAGGCTTGCAGTCCTCCATCCTTAATCTCTTCAGGATCTCTATTGCATACTTCCCCTGTCTGATGAAGAAGCATCCATCTCTTTGCCAAACCTCCAAGCCCAAAAAGTAATGCATTAGCGCAAGGTCTTTCATCTCAAACTCTACTGCAAGGTTGGACTTACAGTCTCCAATTAGCCTCTCATCTCTTGTCAAAAAGAGATCATCCACATATAAGACCAGTATGAGAGGCACCTCACCTGTCAAGAAGCACAAGTTGTGGTCAGCCTCACTCCGCTGAAATCCCATCTCCCGTAGATAGGTGTCAATCCTCGAGTATCATGCTCGAGGTGCCTGCTTGAGCCTGTAAAGAGCTCGATGCAGTCTGCATACATATGTCTCCCTATTCTCCACATCAAACCCCTCTCGATGCTCAATATACACCTCCTCCTCTATAACTCCATTGAGGAAGGCGGTCTTGACGTCTATCTGATGGACACGCCAACCCATCTCAGCTGCAAGTGAGATAATGGTCCGAATGGAAGAATACCTGGCAACAGGGGCAAAGGTCTCTTCATAATCAATACCCTCCTTCTGTGAAAACCCCTTTGCCACGAAGTGCGCCTTGTACTTCTCCACGCTTCCATCTGCTGCATGCTTCACCTTGTAGATCCATCTGGATCCCACCACCTTTTTCCCTTGTGGCCTCGGCACAACCAACCATACTTGGTTTTTCATAATGGAGTCATACTCCTCAACCATAGCTTCTTGCCACACATCATGTTGTGCAGCCTCCCCGAAGCTGGAAGGTTCAGAGTTAATCAACTTTGTCATCAGTGCCATATAACTAAGCCTCTCTGGTGGTACACTCCGTCTAAAAGATGTGTGTGGAGGATCTACATGCCTGGAATCTTGCACTGTGGATCTAAACCACTTAGGCCTTGGCCTAGTGTCAACCTGCTGCGGCTGCTAGATATCCGTCTCCTGCTGCATCTCATCCTTCAAGTCAATGACTAAAGGATCCTGTCCACTTGACTCCCTCTGACCATTAGAACATGTGCTCTGTGTCTGTACCTGTACATCTGGCTCCTCCAACTTGACTCCCGACTCCTATGCTGGTTGTTGCTTTGCTGGTAAGTCCAGAGATCTTCGTAAGGCCCTGTCCTCAACGAACTGGACATCCCTGCTCACAATGATCCTCCTGCGAGCAGGAATGTAAACTCTATATGCCTTCAAAATCTCGCTGTAACCAACAAGTAACCCTTCTCTCCAGAAGGGTCCAGCTTCTTCCTATTGTCAGCATGAACATGACAATAGCAGACACTGTCGAATATGCGAATGTGACTCACATCTGGCCTAGTGCATGTGAAGACCTCCTTTGGTGTCTTCCTCCCCAAGGTTGTGTGGGGACACCTGCTCTGAATGTATACTGCAGTCTTGTATGCTTCGGCCCAGAGGAATATTGGTAATCCCTGATCAAATAGCATGGCCTTGGCTGCTCCAACCACAGTCCTGTTCTTCCGCTCTGCAACTCCATTCTGCTGTGGGGAATGGGGCACAATGTGCTCCTTCTTGATCCCCTCAACCAAACAATACTCCATGAACTCATTGGAAGTGTACTCACCCCCGTTGTCTGTCCTCAACACCCGAATCTTCTTTCCTGTTTGGTTCTCCACAAGAGTCTTGAACTCTCGGAACCTCTCAAAGACCTCTGACTTGGCCTTCAAGAAATACATCCAGGTTTTCCTGGAATAGTCATCAACGAAGGTTACGCAGTAACTGTAACCACTGAACGAATGGACACTCATAGGCAAAGTTACATATATCGTGTCGGCGAATATATCGTCGGGGGTCCGGAATGAAACTTATCGGCAGCAACGGCGAAAATATCGGAAAATATCGGCAAATTTCGTTTTGCAAAAATACAAAAATAAACATTTTTTTTCAATTTTTTTAACGTCTAAAGCAACAACAACATGAAATAAACACATTTCCACATAAATATTAAAATGCAACTAATATATAAGATGCATAAGATGTCAAATGGTGGATCATGATCACATATCGACTATAAAGTTATAAACTGAAAATATTGAAATATGTTCTTGATGGAATGATAGAAAATCACATCAAATGATCAAAATAAATGTCTCTCAAGAAATTAATCATCATGACTCATGAGGCATCTAGATACTACATGATACAATGATAAATAGTAGAAATCATCGATCCCCTCTACCCCTTTTATAGGCAAGGGGCACCACTCTTCCTCTGGAAGCAGTAGGGGGTCCTGTAGGTGCTTTGGATGAGTTAGGCATCAAATTGGAAGCTCCAACTACTTAAGCTATGGTGAAGGTCCAACTACTCTACAATTTTGATGAAACTTACCATGTTTAATGAGTGAAGGGTACATTTTTATTAAGGTCATGATAAAAGATTTCAATAGTCATTGCCACCAACATCAAGGTACAGGGATGGGTTGATGTGTTGATTAAATGCCAATCCCATACCCTCATACTTGATAAAATCCAGTGGAATTGTTGAAATCTTGAAATCCTGAAAACTATTAAGTCTCTTGAATTCGAAAAGGGATCTAAAATTCTACTTTTTGCATATGAAGTCCGATGAGGTTGGAACCACTCTCAAACATCCCGAAACTATTAATGGCAATGTTAAAAATTTAAGTAAAAGGATAGAAAATGAAAGTAAAGGAGAATGTCACTTTTACTTTAAGAATTTAATATTACCATTTATTACTTTAAGAATTTAATATATTTAGTTTTAATAACAGTGCCAAAAACTTAACCCATGAATTTTTTTTTCAAATTTCTTGCAATTTTTTTTAGCAGGGCGATATTTTCCAAAATCTCCCGATATATTCCCAATATATCGTGACATATTAAATATATCGCGATATATTCAAAATATTTTTTTCAAATTTCTTGCAAATTTTTTCAGCAGGGCGATATTTTCCAAAATCTCCTGATATATTCCCAATATATCGCGATATATTCAAAATATCGAAAATATCGCGATTTTTTAGTGCCGATATATGTAACTATGCTCATAGGTCTGCATACATCCGAATGCACCAAGTCCAAAGGGTCCTTAGACTTGTGCTCACTTTGTGGGAAAGGCTTCCTGATGTTCTTCCCCAAAGCACAACCCTTGCAGTGGTTATGCTTTTCCTCCTGTACCTGAGGAACTCCAATGACTGCCTGTCTCAAATGCTTCAGTGCTCCATTGTGTAAGTGTGCCATCCTCCTATGCCACAACTCACCCTGACTGCTGCTGACTAGAGCCTTTGTAGGCTCAAAGTGGAATCTATACACTTTCCTGCTTCTTCTGCCAATCACCCGTTTCAAGCTCCTATCTGACCCCTTGGGCCTGATATACACTCTATGATCACAGAACTTCACTTGATATCCCTTGTCCTCTAGAGTGAAGATTGATATAAGGTTCTTGGTCAGTCCTAGAACATATAACACATCAACAAACCTAAGGGGTTTGCTAGACTCTCTCTCAATTGAAACCGTGCCAACTCCCTGCGCCTGATAATGCGCATCATCACCCAGCTCAACGTGGATCCCTGTTCCACCCTCTTGCAAGTCTCTGAAGAATCTCTTCTGTCCAGTCATGTGACTAGATGCTCCACTATCAATGTACCATATGTTGCTCCCTATGGTGCTTGCCATGCAAGCTATCAAGCAAAACTCCTCATCGAAGTTCCTGCTGAACTCATCCACCTCTGCAGATCCAACCATCTGAGTGTTACTCTTCTTCTTCTTGTCTGGGCTTTGGGAGGCAAAGTGTCCCTGCTTGTGGCAGATAAAACCAGTGTAGTCATACTCGTGATAGACTCTGCGAGTGCCACGAGTATGGCCGAGTGGCAGCCGATCCGAGTACTCGCTGCAAACTCAGCGGCCAAACTCGGACTCGGAAAAAATCGCGCTACCCGGCAAACGCGTGAGTAACTCGGCGGACTCGGGGTAAGGTGGAAAAGCGATTTTTTTGGCGTTTGCGATTTTTTTGACCCGCGAATGTGTTTTTGGAGGGAAGGGTTCGAGGTTTTAAGACGGCTTCTCCGAGTTCGGGTGCTCAGCACTGCTCACTGTTTAGTGTTTACCAGTCTTCACCGTTCCGCGCTCTTGAGTCTTCAGCAGTGTACTCTTGAGTCTTCAGCATCGTTCATGCTCGCCCAGCACTGTTCGCGTCGGGGTTCAAGCCGTCGAGGGTTCAAGCCGTCGAGGGGTTCAACACTATTAGCGGCGTAGGGTTCACCGTCGGCGTCGAGGAGGCACGAGGGGTGGGTTCAGGCTTCGGCTTTCAACTTCACGGTCTGCGTCGAGGCACGAGGTGTGGGTTCAGCTTCAGCGTTCACCGGCGTGGAGGCATCGAGATTCGACAGGTAAGTTTTTTATAAAGTTTTAAAATGTTAATGTTTAAACTTTACACTTCAATGTTTTTAAAAAAAAATGTAATGTTTAAAAAAAAAAAATTGTTTAATGTTTTTTGTTTAATATGTAAAAATTTATTGTTATTTTTTTTTTAAATTTGTAATGTTTAAATATTAAACATTGGCTTAATGTTTGTATTTAAACATTTAAATTTGAATATTTTAAACTTTAATAATTTTTTTAAATATTTATTGTTATTTTTTTTTAATATTTATTGTTATTTTTTAAAATTTTTAATGTTTAAAAGTTTAAAACTTTGATAATTTTTTTAATATTTAATGTTAATTTTTTATAAAAATTTTAAAGTTTTTTTAATGTTAATTTTTTAATATTTATTTTAAGTTTTTATGTTTTAACTTTTTTTATATTGGTTACATTTTGTTAGTTTTTTTACTTTTGTTTTTTTTAATTTTAGAGATGTTTTAATTTTAAATTTTTTTTTAATTTTTTAATGTTATATTTTAAATTTTTTTCATGTTAATTGTTAATTGAGTTTTTAAATATTATTTTTTATAATTTTTAATGTTATTTTTTATGTTTTTGACATCTTTTAGTTTTTAGTTTATTTATTTATGTTTTAATTTTTAATTTAATGTTCTTTTTTATAGTTTTTAATGTTATTTTTTTGAAGTTTTTTATGTTATTAATTTTAAGTTTTAATTCAAATTAAATTCATTTTAATTTTTTTTTCACTCAGGATTCAGATCCATGGCACCTAGGAGAACATCTAGAAGGTCTCTTGATAAAGCATGGGAACATTGTGTTCGGGTGGTCCCAAGGCAAGACAATCAAGTAAAGTGCAATTACTGTCCAACAACTATGTATGGGGGCATAAACAGGTTAAAACACCACCTAGCTCGAGTTGTCTGCAAAGATGTCGTAGTTTGTGATGGCTGCCCTGAAGAAGTCACAGCTGAAATGCACGCTGCTTTGGAAAGTATCAAAGAACAAAATGCCAAAAGATCTAGGCTAAGGCTTGAAACTGCAAGGATTGGTAGATCTCCGATGGGACCTCCAGGTAGTTGCTCATCAAATGTTCCACAAAGTCCATCTATCACCTCTCCTTTCTTCCTCCCTCGTACCTCCCCAGGATCTCAACCAACATTGGACAGCTTTAATGAAAGGAAAAGGAAGGAGGCAGATATGGCAATGCGGAGGTTTTGGTACCATGACAGCCTCTCTTTCAACCTTGCAAGGTCTCCATTTTATCAGCCCATGATAGATGCTGTTGCAGGCGCTGGCCCTGGATACAAAGGCCCCTCTTACAGTTCACTTAGGGGGAAAGATCTAGATGAGGAGTTGCAGTGTATCAAGGAACAGTTGGAGAGCATTAAAAGCTCATGGGAGTTTACAGGTTGCACAATCTTGTCTGATGGGTGGACAGATCAGAGAAATAGAACAATCATAAATTTCCTTGTGGCTTGCCCTAAAGGAACCATGTTCTTGAAATCCGTTGATGCATCTTCGCATGTGAAAGATGCAAATCTGATTTTTACATTGTTAGCAAAGGTTGTAGAAGAAGTGGGGGTCAAGCATGTTGTCCAAGTAATCACGGACAATGCTGCAAATTATGTGGCAGCAGGTAAATTGCTTTGTGCAAAATACCCTACTATTTTTTGGACCCCTTGTGCTGCCCACTGTATAGATTTGATGTTGGAGGACATTGGGAAGTTGCCATGGGTGCAAGATGTTGTTCACGAGTGCAAACAAATAACCAAATACATTTATAACCATGCTTGGGTGTTGAGCCTTATGAGAGAGTACACCGAAGGTGAGCTTAGTCGCCCTGCTGTCACACGGTTTGCAACAAACTTTCTCTCCCTCCAAAGCCTTCTGAATGAGTACCAAGCATTGAGACGAATGGTTAGTAGTAGGGAATGGATACATTATAAAGATAGCACAAAACCAGATGCAATGGCTATGAGTTTGTCTGTCCGTAGAGATAGTTTATGGGAGGAAGTCATTGAGATTGTCAGCATGACAGAGCCACTTGTGAAAGTGTTGAGGATCATGGATGGTGATAAACCACCAATGGGATATGTTTATGAGGGGATGGACAGGGCCAAAGAGGCCATCAAGGCCTTCTATAGGGGGGATGAATCTAAATATTTTCCTATATGGAATATTATTGATTCCAGGTGGGACAAGCAACTACATTCACCATTACATGTAGCAGGGGCATATCTCAATCCAAGCATATTCTATAATGTTGGGTCTAAAATTCAAAAAGATCCTGAGGTGATGAGAGGTGTGATGCTATGTATTGAGAGGATGTACCCAAGTCAAGAGATTCAGGACCAAATCAATCTGCAGCGAGATATGTACACAGAATCATCTGGCATGTTCGGATTTAGCTCAACACAACGTCTCAGGGATAAGAAAGAGCCATGTAAGATTCAATTATGTAAATCATTACATTTTATTTCACTATTTTTTTTCAAGCTTGACATTGCAGAACTTGTAGTCTTTGTTTGCTTGTTTTTTATAACAGCCCATTGGTGGTTAGATTGTGGCACTGAGGCACCACAACTACAGGAATTTGCCATCAGAATCCTAAGTCAGCCTTGC
>LPNX011081720.1:713021-754383 GCA_001517045.1 Pseudotsuga menziesii
TTTTTGCATAGAAATATGAAATATGGTTTTATGGAGTGTCAAATGTTGTGTTATAAGTTATCATTGATCAATTTTTATGAGATGATCTAATGAATTTTTGCATAGAATACTTAATATTACTTATATGAATTAGAAATGTCATTACGTATTTTTCTGTGCACAGAAATTACTATATTTTTATTTTTTTCATATTTGCCGAGTATTTGCCGAGTCTGATCCGAGTCTTATCCGAGTCGGCGAGTCTGCTGAGTCCCAAGCCAGCCGAGTATTTGCCGAGTCCGAGTCTGACTACACTGGATAAAACACTTGACCTTTGACACGTCAAGGTTCTTCTTACCATCCTTCTTCCTCTTTGCCTTCCCCTTGCTCTTCCTTGTAAGGGCTAGAGCCTCCTCATCCACAATCTGTGGGGCACTGCTGGATGAGCCTGATCCTTGACTCGTGCGGGTCTCCTCCTGCACAAAGTCATCCCATAGTCTCTGCCAATCAGGGAGCTTCTCCCTAGCCACAACACCTTTAACAAAGGTGTCCCATGGCTTAGAGAAGCCATTGAGGGCTATCCGAACTAGCTCCTCATCCACTGTCTTAGAGCCAACAGCTCGAAGCTCGTCCCTGATCTGTGTGAGCCTCGTGAGATAAGGCACCACTCCTTCTCCCTTGGCCATCTTGGTGCTGCACATCCTCTCTTGCAACACCATCTTCCGGTTCTCGTTCTTGCTTTGGTACAGACTCTCCAAAGCTGTCCACATCTCTGCTGCGGTCGTCTTACCAGAAAGGTGAGGGACTATATGGTCCTTCACTCCAACCATGATAATCAGCATGGCTTTGGAATCAATCTTCTTCCAAGTTGCTAAATCTGCCGAATCTGTGGGTGCAACCTTTGTGGAGTCAATGTGTTCCTCTGCATCATTGACGTCCAGGATCCTCGTGATCCTTTCTTTCCATGTAGGAAAGTTCTGAGCACCCTGGAGTCTATCCTCAACTCTCAACTGCACAGTCATAGTGAAGTGTATTGGTCAAACCCTAGATCTGGAAGTCTAGGTTTGTGTCTTCCTATAGATCTGCCCCTAATCTATCATTGTTGCTGCAAATCTCTCCGCTTTAGCTCACCAGAGCTCTGATACCATGTAAATTTTCCTTTAATATTCAACTAGGGCTAAACAGTGCATGCAAAATATCAACTGATAACCACACATGAATATATTTTACAGTATGCAGTGGAATATAAATCTGAGAAATAAATCACAACATCACATCACGATATTGACACTTTTATTTTGGGTATGGAAACCCCCAGAAAAACCCAAGATGGGAAAACCGGTGCAGCAGTCAGATATAGATTTTATTATGAGAAAACATGGAACTTTTACAATCACTGCAAATTCACCCAAACCTGGCGAATGCAATACCCGGCAGAATCACTAGGCAAATCCCAGCTAAACCTCAACACCCTCCTGTGTGAGTGTACGACCCAGCTGTACGAAGGTCGATGATCCTGCTGCTCGCTCCTTCGTCTTCTCGGCTAAATCCTCTGTCTGACTTTCTCTCCTTGTCTGTATCCTGTCTTTGTCGGAATACAAGTGTGTGTTCTCTCCACCAATTGATCTCTCTTTTATAACCTTAGGTAAAGCGAAAACCCTAATTTCACTTTCACTTTAACTAGTGGTAAAGCAAAAACCCTAATTTCACTTTCACTTTAACTAGTGGTTCACTAAAGTTAATTTAGATTGCTTTAATTTATTTTCCAAAGTAAACTTAGGAAAAGTAAATTAAATACAACTGGTTTCCTATTTTAAGTCTTCTGCATGCAATAACAAATGCATGCAGGAAGACCTTCCTTGTTGCTACTAGTTTAACATGCCCTGTTGCCCAAAATTTTCTGCTCTTGTATAAATGCCCGGTCGCTACCCCTGGCACCTGCTAGCCCTGTTGGTGACTGTGTTGGGCATGGTGGCTGTGGCGACTACATTAGTGACTAAGTTTGCTTGCTAGCTATTGACTTTTTTGCCTAGCGGCTCAACCCTGCTCCGATGGCCATTGGCGACTTCCACAGCGTTGGCGGTTGCCTTCTTATGACGACTTGTTGGCCCTGTCAGTTGTCAGCTTATTCTTTCGCCCCGATTGACTATCCTTCGCACACGTCACAAAATTCTCCACGTCTGTAGCAGTTTCAAGCCCTACACTTCTTGTCGGCAACTCTAATCTTCACCCTGTTGGCCCCAACATCCATGAAGCCGTCTGCTCGTGCTCAAAGCTCTTTTACATGGCCTTATGTTTGAGCCAAATTTCTCTGTTGGTGGACTCCTCATGCACGTCCTTTCACCCTAATTAGCAGCTTCGCTCGACGGTACCCACGACTTGTTGCTCTCAACTCTATGCATGGCGGCCATCCTCGAACTTCAATCTCTGCAACTGTTATCGGCTCTCTCGACATCTGTTTGTGCTCAAGTCAACCATCGTGTCGACGACTTCAACTCCCTCCCATGTCCGATTTGTGCACAATCCTATGATATCTACTCGATCCCTCTATCTCTGCTCCATCAGCCTGGCTCCTACGTGAACTCTATCGTCAACCCACAACTCAACTCATGGATCTCCTGGCAGCTTCCATGCGCTCGCAGCGTTCGACGACTCCACTCCACACCTGACAGTTCGATGGAACTCCACCCGTTAACACTTTGTGATCCGCAATCAATCTTCACGATGGCAACTCTTCACTCTGCTGGCGGCTCCTTCGTCAGCTAACTATCGACCCAGTGTTTGACAAATCTGCTAGATTACTAACTATCGACCCAGTGCTAGATTGCTGCATTTGGTCCACAAATCTGCGGCTACGTGCCATTGTTGCTGCTGCACCACGCCTAACAGCCGCACCTCTCTACGATAGACGACTCAACAGACATCTACTGCGTCCAATATGGCCTCCTATAGTTTTGATCTTTACGATCAGATTTCATACGACTCGTACTGTGGTCGTATGGTACTCGATTTTTTTTAATGTCTTTGTCGGGTTTCTCTAACCGACTCTGATACCATGCGAAAATTATGGCTCACTAGATCACGGTTACAAGTTTAATCTTTCATATTAAGCCAGTTATTAAATTAACTCTTTGAATTAATGAAAAGATAACTGCAACACGCTAATAAGTAACCATTACAAAGAAAACCGGACACAAGATGTACCTTGGAAACACCAATGGGAAAACTAGCCACCAATTTTGTCTTTTATTGCAGATTTGTTAATCAACTCTTACAATGACAAGATTTCAGATATGACTCATTGGATCTCTGACTCATGACTCTCATTGTGCCCAAACCCTCATTAGTGAAGACAAACCCCAACAAGAGATATGACTCACTCTGGTGACTATGTTATAATATAACTCTAAATAGACTCTTTTATAACATCACTTTATGTCAATACCATGGGACACCCAGTACCACAAAACACAATACCATGGACCTTCCAATACCATTGACTATAAAGTATTACAAAAGACACTATTACAAGGCTGACTGGAGAGTTTCACTCTGCCCCTTCTACGTTGCTAGACACCCCCATCATAGAAGTACTTGTCGAACTACTAAAAACTAACATTTCTGGCCCTTCCATCTGAACTTTGTGAATTGTTTGTGCAAATTTGTGGTGCTGTTGGCTCATAATTGTACCAACCACTCTGCCTGTAGCACTGTGTCTACACCTCCTAGGGATAACGCATGTTAATCTTCTTCCATTTTGAAATCTTAAATGGATAAGTTAACTTTATGGCAAAACCCTCCACCGAGAACTCCGTTATGCCTTCCTCCACTCCCGTTCTACTTATCTCGACATTCAAAGGTCTTACTGCTGTCTCCTTCGTCGCAAGAAATGACATTTTGTCTTTCAGAGAAGACATGAACTCTTAGCCCTCCTTGCCCATTCCCCCAAACATTTCTAGAGTACCATCCTCTCCCGGCGCTCCTCTCTCCCATCCGACCTTGACCATGCTTCCATGTTTTCCCACACCTCCAACCTCTATGACATTCTCGACCAAGCCAACATTGATGTTGCTCCCCCCCCTTCCTCCTGCCACCTCTTCACTAACAGCGATGTCATGGAAGCCATCCGGGCGATGAACAACTACAAATCAGCAGATGAGGAAGGATACCAAGTAGAGTTCTTCAAGCATAGTCTCCGGGTTCTGGTTAGCTACTTGGCTGATCTCTTCAATTACGTGGTGCGTGAAGGATTTCCACCAGTCTGGTCTCATCATATCATCGATCCGATTCACAAGTCAGGAGCCACTTCTGATCCCAACAACTACATAATGATCATGGTAGGCCACATGTTCTCAAAGTTATATGCCACCGTTCTCCATATGAAGCTTTCCAGCAATTTTGAACAGAGAAATCTTAGAGCCTGAGGTCAGGAAGGGTTTAGATCAGCACATCAGACTATCAACCACATTTTTACTCTCCGAGCCGTGATTTAGGAGGCACGCCACCGTTCCTCGAAAGTCTACTGTTGCTTTGTAGACTTCCAGAAAGCTTTCGACTCAGTTCCAAGAGAGGATTTATTGCAGCGACTCAGAGACATCGGCATCTCGACGATCCTGTTGACAACTATTATGCGCCTTTATGAGTTTGTTCGTGGCGGCCTTCACGCATCTCGAGGGCTATCTAAGTTCATCCGTAGCACCATTGGGGTGAAACAAGGTTGCCCACTTTCTCCCACATTGTTAGGAATCTACACAGATGAGTTGGAGGTCTTTCTCCCTGAGCATACCCAGGAATCAGATGGGTGCCTCCTCCACCATGTTCTGATCTCTATCCTACTTTTCGCGGACGATATAGTACTCTTATCTTCCTCCTCGAAAGCTCTGTAGAGACGGTTTGATGCCTTATCCCTGTTCTGTGAACTTCAGAAGCTGACTGTGAATTTGAGCAAAACAAAGGTTATGATCTTCAATGGGGTTAAGAAAACCTCGGACTTCCGTTTCTTATTCAAGGGGGAGGAAGTGGAGATCACCAGTACTTACACTTATTTGGGAGTGCAATTTTTTGGTCCCTGCTTCAGTATACGTCCAGCTCTTCAGCTTCGAATTAACAAGGGATACGAGTCCCTAGCCCTTCTTGAGAGACTGTGTTTTTGCCACCACTTTCAGGATATCTCATCCAAGATGGACCTGTTAAATACCTTGATCCGTCCCACTGTTTTATATGGATTAGAGATTTGGGACCCTCTCTACTTGAGTTGGATTGGGCCTCAGCCGAGAGAGTCCAGATCCTTCTTCTCCGGCGTACCATCAGATGTAAGCAGATAGTGTCGCAACACATCATCCTAGCGCAGTTTGGGGCCCAACCCTTCCATCTCGAGACGGTTTTTAGATTGGTTTCCTTCTTGCATTGGATACGGGGGTTAGCCGACTTGTCAAAAGGTCGGGACAGGTACCCTTATCTAGCCTATTGCTCTGCTGAGACCATTGCCCGCGCTACCCATTCAGGCAGGGCCAAGTGTTGGCTCAGAGGAGTCTCGAGCCTTCTTGCTTCAGTGGGGATCCAGTTAGATCGTCTCCCCCCATTTCAGTACTCTTTGGATTCCCCCGATCACCTTCTACCTACCCGACAAGAGTTAAAAGATCATCAGAGAGGATGTTTACAAGCAGTTTGTTCAGGTTACTTGGGTCAATCCTCCAAGAGGATTGCGTCCAAAGATGGCTTTTTATGCTGAACACTTCTTGGAGATCAGAGATGGGCTTATTGTCTGACCCCAGTACACGTTTCACCATTGGATGCATGCTCTTTGGATCCCTCTCAGACAGTTCAAAGTAGGATCCCATAAACTCCAAGTAGAGACAGACCACCAGATTGATAGATCGGATAAGATTTGCCAGCTATGTAATCTATAGGAAGTGGAAACCGAGTCACATTTTATCTTCAGATGTCCTATATACTACAAGATCAGAGGACGCTTCCACTGCTTGTTTAGGGGGCGTTAAACTCTAGCCGTCTTCTTTAGATACATCGATCAGAGATGTCTAGCTCTTTATATTCAGGGGGCTTTCAGCCTTCGAGCGCAGGTCCTCCATCCCTGCACCAGACCAGATACCACATAGAGGATCACGACGTTCTTTTGCATGCTACCACCTTCCAGGGGCACCAAGAAATCTACTGATCTAGATATTGATCCAGTTCCTTGATCAGCAAAGGTTGATGGTTCTCGACCCATGAGATCTCAGCGGCAGCTTCGTACCGGACCTTCCTCCGAGAGGCGCTTAGGATCCTCCAGACCTCACCGACATCACCCCAAAGGATGCCCTGCGCCACCAGCTCCTATTCGGAACAATAGACACTATTGCACTTCCCTCAGTTTTCCTCTTTTAGCCTCGGATGATAGGAGTACTAGACCTTCCTTGGTTGTTTTGGCTCCCGGATCTTGTCCACCTCAACTTCTGAGCCCTTGTGCAGGGTTATAGTGTTGAGACTGTGGGGAGAGCTCTCCCATGTTACAACCCAACTCGCCTTTTACACTTTTACTTATTTTCTTTTCTACTTTACTTCTTGTATTGTATTTCTTTTCAAGGGAGATCGTTTGGTCCTCCCACATGCATGAACATCATTGTAACCGACAGTCCCGTTGACCTACTTTGTGGTCATTAGTGGACGCTAATAAAATTATCTTATCTGATCTTATCTTATCTATGATTGACTTACAATCGACAATTGTTACATGGAAGTCTTTTACCGGGTAGACAAATAAATTTATTCTTTTTTCTATATGAACATCGATGAAGTTATGTGTGCTTTTGGAATTTATCGATACTCTTACATTGGAATTATTTGCAAATTCATCAAGGGATTCCGGTCACAACAGCTAATAAGATCTTGGGAGTAGATTCTTCTCCTCCTGAATCTATGTTGACCTCTACATTGCACTCACCTTCATTATTTGAATCAATTGTGTAACTATTTGAATTATTGTTGTCAACATTATTACCCTTGCTGTGATATAGTTTATATTACCCTTACTTACCCTTACTTATCGTTGGGTGCCCATTTTTCTTTACATTTGAAGCGATTGGATTCTTTAATTTAAGATTTAGGATTGTGTAGGAGAGGAGGTGTATATTTAGAGCTTCATTTGTTTTGTGAGGGGAAAGCTTGGCATTGGCTAGCAAAACTCTGTTTGTTTGTTGCAAAAGGGAATTGTCATTGACTTGCAAGCTCTCATTCTACATGTTTAGCTTTATGCCTTGCCTTCTCAATGGTCTTAAGAGTACTACTTGTTCATGCAATTGTTGTTCTATTGTTCTCTTTTGTTGTAACTGGATAAATTACACAAAACTGTTATTTTCTTTGATGTCTTGAAGCCTCTTACAAATGTTTTTTTGAACATTTCCCAATTCTTGAATATATTGGTTGTTAGTGTCATATACCATTGAACTGATCGTATGCATGTCCTTAGAAATACATAAATGGTATTTGGAAATTCTCATCATCTTTAATATGATATATTTTGAAGTATTGCTTGACTTTAGTCATCTGTCATGTGCTTTTACTGTTATCCTGCCCATTGAATTTTGGTACTTAGATTTTTAATTAATTACAATCCCCTAAAATTGGAGGAACATGTTTTTCATTGAGTACTCGGAGTGGGGTAAAATTAGGTGGGTGAGTCTTAAGGGTTTTGTATGAAAGCAATTGCACTTATAGGTTAGTTAATATGGTCATCCTATCATCAATTTTTTTTCAAACACCATTTCTTTGGTCCGGTCTAGCAGGGTCCTCGTTCTTCATCCTCCTAATTTCGTCCCATCTGAGGATTTGGTGTGTTGTGAAAATTTTCAAGAACGACAACCCAGTTTCAGTTTCAATTCAGCATATGGTTTAATGCCCAAACCCCATCATTGCATGTGCATTAAAATTTAAAAATTTTAGCTGAAAACATAAAACACATGAGATTTCTTTTCTTCTTTTGAACTCTGAAAATTATATCAGCTCTAATTTCTTAGTCAGAAATTTAAAACTCAGCCACATACATGAAAAACCCCGAAGGGAAAACCTGTACTTCAGAGAGAGATTCAGAGAGATTTTATTTTTCAGGCAAATAAAAACAAAAATTACAGAAATACTTATCTCAGTATTTCTTCTCGAAATATATGTCAAATCATCCTCAGGAAAAATTCTGAACAAACTTTCAGTCTGAAATTTTCCAGCAACTCGATTTACGTGCCAGTACGGCCTATACGTGCGACTGTATGGTCTATTCTCTGCCTCAAAAACGTGCACCTGTACGGTCTGCTACAGCATTAAGTGCTGTCTTGTTTACCTTAAAAATCGTGTCCACTTGCCTTGATTTTCGTGCTATTGTATGGAAAAATATAGCACGGCCCTGCCTTGAAAACCGTGCTGCTGCTGTACGATTCACTGCTGTACGGATTCCTTCTGTACGACCTCTTGATGTACGGTCACCTCAGGTTTTGTGCCAATCTGCTGGTACAATCTCCTTGGAATTTGTGCCCTTCTCCTATTCTTGAATTTGGAAATTTTTGCAAGGGTTTACTCTCTGAAATTTCTCATGCTTCTCCTCTCTCAAAATTCTCTTGTGAAATTGAACAATAAATTCCATTTTCCTTTCCCAAGCCCTTTTTGTTTGAGTAACTTCCACATCTAGATCAATGGCTTAGATTAAAAGCCAAGTAAATGAGATCTAGGGCCCATCTCATTTCCTCATTAAAAATCTCTTTTAATTATTAAAATGAGAATTTAATGCACACCCACATTAATACTCATGAAGCCACTTTTAAAATATAAACTCAAACTCACATTAAAATGTCACTTTATAAAAAGCCATTCACACCTTTTTAATTAGGATAGGGACCACTTATTAAAGTGCCCTTGTCCACCCCAAGGAATGAGTGAACAAACACTTCCTATGTAAAAATCTGTGTTGCATGGGTACCCATACCCAGGGGTCGGGTACACGTACCGGTACCAGGTACTTGGGTACGGCCATGGTATGTACCCAGACGTACCCTCCCGTAACAGTATTGCCGTACCGGGTACTTAATAAATTTTTTTTGGGTACGTTTGGTGAAAGTGGTACGGTGTACCTTGAGTTTGGGTATGACTATGGTACGGCCGATATATAAAATTAACAGCCTGCATTAAAATTTATAAAACCAGGTTTTTTAAGGTACGGTTTAATATCTAATTAATCAATTAAAATTAGTAATGAGTGGTGGGTCTCACCGAACCCTCCTCTTCGTGGCATTGTTTAAAAATCAAACCCCAAACCGAAAACTCTACCATATATCAGTTTTGAGTTTATTGATATTCTATAGACCGGCAGTGGGATAAGATCGTATCAGGGTTTCAGCCTTCAAATACATTGTATCGACCAGCAGTGGGATAAAGGAGGTATCGGTGGACACTCCATCTTCAGCAGTGGACAATGGAGAGTGGCACTCATTCTTCACCACAACCAAATCGCAGGGGACCGACAACTTCATTTTAACTTTTTCCAGCAAACTTTGAAATTACATTGCATAGGCTGCAGGGGTTTTTAAGTTTCAAAGGTTCAGTGTTCACGGTGGTCAGGATCAAGGAACTTTCATTGATAAATTGCCAGAATCTGAAGGTATTTACTATTTATTATTTTAAAATTTATAGTTTTAGTATTTTAGTAATTTTACAGTTTACTAAGTACTTAGCTAGTTTTAATTTAATTTTAATTTTAATTTTAATAAAAAAAATAAAAATCATTTCAAACTTTGAAGTTTGAAGTTTAAATAATAAATCAATGAATCATGATTCATTGAATATCTCCCTTACAAAATTGAAAATCCATTTTTATTTTTTAATTTTACTATTTTAATTTTTTAATAATTGTTTTGAATTTTGAATTTTTCAGTTTTCCTATCACTCCAGAGTCCACACTTAAAAAATCATCAAAATACAATAGAATGTCTTCATCAAAGCATAATCCTCAATACCCATTGTGGAAGTATGTGGAGAAGACGAAACAAACAAAGGATACAGGGGGGATAGTTACGATAAAATGCAACTTCTGTAAGGCTGAATGGAAGGGTAGTTATACAAGAGTTAAGGCCCATTTTATGCAGATCCCAAGGATGGGTGTTGAGCTTTGTAATGGGGATCCAAAGGATACTAGTAAACTCCCTAATGCACAAATGGAGCAGCGAAGAGCTGAAAGTAGGGCAGGCAAAGAGATCACAAGGCCTTCTCGTAAAAACCATGATGATGTGGATGATGACTCCATTGAGGTGGGTGATGAATATCCATCTGAAGATGAAGTTCAGTTTGGTGATGAAAATGTGCCATCAAAAGCATCCAAAAGCACTACAACTCAAGCACGAAAAAAACCAAAACTTGGTGGCCTTTCTGATATGTTTGATGTGAAAGGAAGGGAGGGCATTGATCTTGCAATAGCAAGATTTTTTCTTGCATGTGGCATTCCTTTCAATGCAGCCCGCTCACCATGTTTTGAGCAAATGGTTCGTGCGATTAACAATGGACCTATGGGCTATAAGTCACTTGGTTATGAAAGGCTCCGAACAGTTTTGGTAGACAAGGAGAAAGCACGCCTTGAGAAGGCAATGTCTCCTTTGAAGGCATCTTGGAGTGCGGATGGATGCTCCATTGTTATGGACGGTTGGACGGATTGTAGGAATCGTCCATTGATAAACATAATTGTTTCTTACATCTCTGGTCCATACTTTCTCAAGGCCATTGATTGCTCTGGTCAAGAAAAGAACACTATGTTCTTGAAAGGCCAATTATGCGATGCCATTGCTGAGGTGGGGCCCTCCAATGTCGTCCAAGTTATCACTGATGCAGCCCCAGTGTGCAAAGCAGTGGGGACAATGGTTCAAAAAGAGTATAGGTTAGTGACAAATCTGATTTTTTATTTATATAACTTTATAAGTTTATCTGAACTTTACATGAATTAGAATTACAAATCCAATTTTTAATTATAAGTTTGATTTTTTTTTCCAATTTTGCTTCTTTATTCATGAATTAAAATTAGAAATAAAAAGTGTCAAATGAAAATTCAAAATCTAATTCTTTTTCATTTGTTTCGTAGGCATATTTATTGGACGCCATGTGCAGTGCATTCTTTGAACAATGCACTAAAAAACATTGCAAAGCTTGAATGGATCCGGTTGCTAATTGAGAATGGCCGCAAAATTCAAATGTTCATATGCAACCACCACCATTCACAAGCAATTTATCGTAGGCATGAAAAAATGGAGCTTCTTAAACCAACTGATACCAGATTTGCCTCTTATTACATTCTGCTTAGACGCCTTGTGGAGATGAAGGGGGCTTTAGCAGCCACAATTATTAGTGACATGTGGGAGCAATGGAGGCTATCTACCTTAGATGCAGCTGTGGAGGTAAAGAGGCTGGTTTTGGATGATCGGTTTTGGGCTGACTTCCAATTCATTGTGGAATTTGTAGAGCCAATTTGTGATATGCTTCGCTATGCTGACACAGATGGTCCATGTTTAGGCGAGATTTATGAGAACATAGATTCTATGTGTGAGAGGATCCAATCCATCACAGATAAGAAAGATCCTAATTTTAGGCCACAATTGCAATCGTTTATACATGGGAGGTGGAATAAATTGAACACGCCACTTCATATGGCAGCCTATGCAGTAAATCCAAAATGGTATGATTCCAAAACAGGAAGAAGGCCTCCTTCCCAAGATAGAGAGGTGATGAAGGGGTTTATGACAACTATCAAAAAGATGTATGGTTCTTCAGAGGAGGCCTCTGAGATACGATCTCAATTTTCCCAATTTGCACGTGGGCGAGGTGTCTTTGGTTCACATGAATCAAAGGCAGATAGGCAGAATAAGAAGGATCCCATTGATTGGTGGTGACTTCATGGTGTGGATGCTCCTGAGTTGCAGCAGTTTGCAATACGATTACTTGGGCAGGTATTTAGTTTTACTATTTGAATTTCCTTATCTTGCTTATGTATTAAATTTTAAATTTTAATTCATTTTTAAAATATACAAATATGACTCTATGAGCTTTCCACTAACAATTTCTATTTTCCATTCAATTACTTGGACAGGTAGCTAGTTCCTTATCTTGTGAGAGGAATTGGAGCACTTATGCTTTCATACATTCAGTGAAGAGACATAGGTTGGGGTCAAAGCAGAGAATCTAGTGTACATTCATAGCACACTTCGTCTCATATCTCGAAAAGACCTAGGATACAAGGAGGGTCCTTTCAAGAGATGGGATCAGTACACAGATGATGCTATCTGTGTGGATGAAGAGATACAACCAGATGTCCTTGTTGAGTTACCTCTGGTTACTATTGATGAGCACGAGCCTCAACTTGAGAGTGATTCCTATCTAGAGAGCTTGCTGACAGAGGACCTTAGTGATGCTAATGACATTGATGCTGAGGATGTTAATGACATGGCTTGAGGAAGCCAAATTTACTATTTTGTTCATTGTTCAATTTCACTATTTTGATCTTTCTATTTCATGTCTGAAAATGCCATTAGGCAAATTTTGAATGTAGTTTGACAATGTTGAATGGATTCAAGGAGTCATGGACATACATTTGTCATTAATATATTATAACTTATTTTAATTTATGTTTGAATGTTTTGAATTTTCAATGTGAATTGTGAATTTTCATTGTTCAATGAATCAATGACGAAATCTGAAAGTGAATATGCATGTATGGATCATGATGTATCATGTGAGTCATGTGACTGTGACATGTTTCAGTTTTATTTTTAATATATATTATATATATAGTATTAATAATTATATATATATATATATAGTACCCCCGACGTACCGAAGTACCATGTTTCAAAAACTGTCGTACCCGTACCCGTACCCACGTTTCTTGGCAACATAGGTAAAAATTCAACATTCCCTCTTATTGAGGAAGGTGTTTTTCACCACTCCCATCTTGTATCTGAAATGTATGTGCTTTCCTCTTCCCAAAGACTTTGTGAGAATATTTGCTACTTGCTCATCTGTAAAAATGTACTGTAACTCTACATCTCCTCTCTAGACATAATCTCTGATGAAGTGGTATTTGATTTCAAAATGCTTTGACCTGTCATGAAATACTGGATTTTCAAAGAGCCTGATGCAACTCTGATTGTCACAGTGAATGATAGTAGGCCTCAGCTCCTGACCAAATAAATCAACCATGAACTTGCGAAGTTACAATGCTTCACAACTACCCTGACTGGTTTCCATGTACTCAGCCTCTGCATAACTCAAAGCAACGGACTTTTGCTTTCGACTGAACCACGACACAACTGCCGAGCCCAACCTGAAACAACAACTAGAAGTGTTGTTTCGGTTTGAAGCACTACCTGCCCAATTTGAATCCGCGAAGCAAACCAAGTCCACTCCACCTGACTTACGGTAGTCCAAACCATAGTCTACAGTCCCAACCATAGTATTAAAAATCGTCCAAACCGGAATCGGAACCGGCCGGTTCACCAGTTCGGAACCAAACCGGGTCAAACCGGTCGGTTAACCGGATCGGGGACCGGTTAGTTACCGAACCGGACCGGTTAACCGGTCCAGCCGGCCGGTTTCGAGCCTGATCGGTCCGGTTTGGAAGTTCATCACAACATTTGAAGCTCATCAAACCCTCTAGGTTTTTACCAACCACCTGATGGCTAATAACGGGATGAAGTAACAGGTTCATCTGACCTGTCATTAAGACATACTTCGCTTTTGTCCTTACCGGATGCTTCCCAGATATTGTTTTTTTTTATGATTGTCCACACATCTCTTCAGTGGTAAACCAAATGTCGACATATTGTACCATGTCAAAATTATAACGATGATATAGTTTATTTTAAAAGATAGAGCTTGTTTTATTTCCCACTTGGCTTGGGTTGCAAGTTTGGTAGGTTTATACAAAAACTTCTAACCCTCGAACCTTATAAAACATGTTGTATGTTACAACCTGCATAATCGAAATTCACAATAGTAGAAATGAGTCAGACCCTTTGTAAAGGTTGAATACTGTTCTTTTGGTTTTTGAATTAAGAAATGGTGTGGTGTCAAATGATAGTTAGTCTTTTCCTTGCACCTTACGTCTCCCTCCTTAGAGTTTCCTTTAACTGTCGATGAGATGCTTTGCATCCTGCACTTAGAAGTTTTGGAAGTTTTATTATTTAGTAAAAATGACTAATTAAGACCTAAGCCATATCATCTTTGATTTCAAGTTGAGAAACAAGCACACAACCACGACAAACATCCTTGAGACGTTATAATTAAATTTAAAACAGTTTCGACATAACAAAGAGAGATGTCATGGCGAAAAATTACTTTGTTAAGCAAGTAAATAATAACTTAGTTACATGACTACAATAGTGTATGACAAGTAAAGTATGAGTAATAAACATAGCTCTAATTATTTTCTAGTAAATTCTGATATCTCACACAGTAAATAATTAGTTTTCTCGATTTTTGGGGCTGTTATAGTAAACCCTTTTTTTATGGAAATTATGCGTATGTGACATCCACAGATTGGAATCTTGTTGTTCATTGTGACTATGTGTATGACAACTTTATTTAACATCTAGGTTCACTTTATCGTTTATGAAATGTTTACTTTATGAAGTGTTGACTCTTATATGGTATATACATGAACAGATTTTGGTTAATTTGTCTTCAATGCCTTGGAATCATGGATTATAATCTTGAAAATGTTGTTTTCCTTTAAAATTTAAATATTTGATGTATTTTTTAGCAAACCGATTCATTAAATTCAAATCGACCGATTTATGACCGATTCATTACCGATTTTGATTCCGATTCCGAGTTGACCCTCGACCGATTCCGAGTCCGATTCCGATTTTTAAAACTATGGTCCCAACAAGGTATCTCAAAATATGTTTTGCAGTCGTCCAATGCACTCTCCTGGGCTCCACCATGAATGACTAAGAGTGTTCAACGCAAAACTCATATCTGGTCTGGTGTTGACCAAATACATCAACGAACCAATAAGCTAATGAAACAAAGTAGGATCCACGAACTCTCCCTTAGAAGCATGAAGCTTCTTCCAGTTGGTGATCATGGGTCTGCAATCCTCCATCCGAAATCTCCTCAAAACATCTGCAGCATATTTTCCTTGCCCTAGGAAAACATGTCCATCATCCTGCCACACCTCCATGCCTAAATAGTAGTGCATCTACCCAAGGTCAGTCATCTCAAACTCCAAAGCAAGATCTTTCTTGCATGCCCCAATCAGGTGCTCCCCTCCTGCAATTTATCAACATACAACAGAAGAATAAGCGGAACACCTCCAACCACAATTTATTAAAGGTTGGGATCCGCCTCAGTCTTTCGAAACCCAATCGAAAGCAAATAAGAATCAATCCCCGAGTACCAAGCTCGAGGGGCTTGCTTCAGACCATACAAGGCATTTTTCATCTTGCAAACATGAGAATCTCTCTCATAAATCTCAAAGCCCTGTGGCTGCTCTAGATATACCTCCTCCTATAGAAGACTGTTGAGGAAAGCGGTCTTCACATCCTTTTGATGGATCCTCCAACCTATCTCTGCCACAACGATGATCACTGCTCTGATCGAAGAAACCGAGCTTTGTACTCAACTCCCTCTATCTGTGAGAACCCTCGTGCTACAAACCGAGTTTTGTACTTCTCGATGTTGCCATCCACAACATGCTTGATTTTATGAAGCCACTTGGAAGTCACAACTGACTTTCCCTCTGGTCTCGGAACCAACTCCCACACATCATTCTTCATGATGGAAATGTACTCTTCCATCATGCCATCTCTCCAAACGTTATGTACGGAAGCCTTCTCATAAGTAGTAGTCTCGGACTCACGCAAGCTATTCCCTTGTGCCATGTAGCTGGAAATTCTCTTAAGTGCCTTGCTCTCTCTGACCTCCCTCTTGGGTGTCCCCACAGATTCCTCTGCTTCCTTCACAAGCTCCCTAAGCCAACTTGGCTTTCTCTTCCTAGAAGTAGCATCCCGTGGGAGACCTTCCCCTACATCCTCATCAGACAAATGTCTCCCTGAAGAAGTACCTAAGGTTTGAGATCATATCCCTAGTGAACCTGAACCCGAAGCATGTGTATCCGAATCACATAAAGGTGTAAGTTGTGAACCTATGACCCGTGAACCTGTCCCTGTACCAGAAGTCCCTGTAGACTGAGTCCTTGAAACTGATGTACCTGTAACCTGTGACCTTGTGCCCTGACTCGCTAAACTCTGAGATGCTGTCACCTGTGGAGTAACCTGCTGCTCCTCTATCTTAGAATCTCGAGATATCCTGAAGGGTCTCTTCTCCTCAAATCTCACCTCCCTCTTCACTACAACTTTTCTCTGTGTTGGAAGGTATATCCGATAAGCCTTCGAGACCTCATCATATCCAACACAAATACCCTTCTCTCCAGTAGCCTCCAACTTTGTCCTCTTCTTAGAAGGGACATGCGAGTATGTAAGGCATCTGAAGATGCAGAAGTGGCCTATCTCATGCTTCTTCTCGGTGAACATCTCCTCAGGAGTTTTGCACCCCAAGGCACGGTACGGACTCCTGTTCTACACGAAAACAACTGTACTACAGGCCTCTGCCCATAGAAAGAAAGGAAGACTCTGATCATGCAGCATGGATCTAGTTGCACTCACTATCACATGGTTCTTCCTTTTAGCCACTCCATTCTGCTGTGGGGTGTAAGGAACAGTCAACTACCTCCTGATACCCTCCTGTCTACAAAACTCATCGAAAGCATTGGAAGTATACTCACCCCCATTATCTGATCTGAGCACCTTGATCTTCTTTCTCATTTGTTTCTCCACAAGAGCTTTGAACTCTTGGAACCGTAGCAAGACCTCCTTTGAGTTCTTGCTTCTTAGAAAGTAGATCTAGGTCTTCCGAGAAAAGTCATCGATGAAAGCAATGTAATACTCAAAACCTGTCAACGAGACAGAAGACATGGGACCACAGAAGTTTGAATGAATCAACTCCAACACTCCCTCTGATTTGTTGTCACTGCTTGGAAAAGTAGTCTGGGTGTGCTTTCCCAAAGCACACCCTTTGCATACACCACTTTGCTTTGTACTGAAATCTGACAAACTTGTGGTCATATCGCTCAGCATCCTCAAAGTTGAATGGTGAAGGTGAGTCATCCTCCTATGCCATAACTCACACAACTCCCTGATACTCTGAGTGTGTGCCAATGCATGATGTGGCTAGAAGAGAAGCTTGTACAGTTTCCCGCATTTGATTCCTATCGCATATGTGAAGCAGATGGACCCTCTGCTTTGAGAAAGTTGTAAACTTCCCCATCTAGGGCATATATCCCAAGGCCTCTGTCCTCAATCGTGGAAATTGACACAAGGTGCTTCTTTATCCCAGGGACGTACAAGACATCCCTTAGTACCATGGGCTCCATGGATTCCCTTTCAAAGTGAACTATCCCACGCCCAACTGCTCTCACCCTTGTATCATCGCCCGATACAACCTCCAACTCCAAGTCTGTCTCTGAAATCTCAGTGAACATGTCTCGATCAACTGTCATGTGACTCAAAGCTCCACTATCAATGTACCAAGTGGAGGAAGTAGTGAAAGCACTCGGTGAATGCCCAACAATCATGGAATGCTCCATGTGATCCTCAAAATCCTTGCTTGTGATGGATGATGCTCTCTCTACACAACCACCAGCAAAGAGAGACAACGGTCTCAAATCTAGCAGCATACCCATCAATCTCTGCTGAAGCTGCTGTCCCTTGTTTCTTCTTCTTCTTGTTTGGGCATTGTCCAGCATAATGCCCAAACTTTTGACAAGCAAAGCATTTCACTTTGCTCGTGTCCTTCTTCTCTCCATCCTGCTGTTTGGTTCCACCCTTGGAACCCTTCTTGAACTTCTTCTTCCCTTTTGCTGCTAATGCCACATTCTCCTCATCATCCTTGCTATGAGATGTACTTTCCTGTATATATACCCTACGGGTCTCTTTTATGAAATGATCCCAATGACGATCCTATGTAGGCATGTGCTCACGAGCAACAACAGACTCAACAAAAATAGAAAATGGCTTTGTCACGCCATTCCGTGTTGTACGAACCAACTCTGCATCCAACACCCTCTCTCCCACTGCTCCAAGCTCATCTCGAACCTGTGTAATCTTGGTAAGGTAGGAGACCATGTTCTCCCCCTTGTTCATCCTAATGCTCTTCAGTTTCTCCCTTAACATCATTTTCTGATTTTCATTGGAATTTTGGTAAAGGTTGGTCAATGCGGTCCACATCTGATGAACATAGTCTTTCCCAGAAATATGTGGTATGATATGGTCTTTAATGGCATGAAGCATGATTTTTTTCGCTTTAATGTCCAGTTTATTAAAGGCGGCCTAATCAGCTGCAACTATAGGAATAGTGACAGGATGTGCTGCTATATTATTAACTATTTCCCATGGTTTATTCTCCTGCAATAACAGTACAATCTTAGCCTTCCATGGTCTAAAATTAACTGCCCCATCCAACCTATCCTCAACCCTAAGTCTGGTAGCCATCACTGCAAAAGTGTTCAAGAACCTGTTCTTCTCAACAACCCTATTTTCCCTTATTTCTCCAAGTCTGAAATTTATTTCTGTGTAATTTTGAGGCTTTAATCAAGCTCTAATACGATGAAATTTTTCAACAACCCCAACCCGGTTTCAGTTTCAGTTCAGCATATGGTTTAATGCCCAAACCCCATCATTGTATGTGCATTAAAATTTAAAAATTTTAACTGAAAACATAAAACACATGAGATTTATTTTCTTCTTTTGAACGCTGAAAATTATATCAGCCCTAAACTCTTACTCAGAATTTTAAAACTCAACCACACAGATGAAAATAAACACTCAGATTTTTGGTCGACCTAGGAAAAACCCCGAAGGGAAAACCTGTACTTCAGAGAGAGATTTTATTTTTCAGGCACATAAAGACAAAAATTACAGCAGTGCTTGTCTCAGTATTTCTTCTCGAAATACATGTCAAATCATCCTCAGGAAAATTTTTGAACAAACTTTCAGAGTCTGAAATTTTCCAGCACCTCGATTTCCGTGCCAGTATGGCCCACACGTGCGACTGTACTGTTTGTTCTCTGCCTCAAAAAACGTGCTCCTGTACGGTCTGCTACATCATTAAATGCTGTCCTGTTTACCTTGAAAATCATGCCCACTTGCCTCGATTTTCATGCTATTGTATGGAAAAAATACAGTGCAACCCTGCCTTGAAAAGCGTGCTGCTGCTGTACAATTTACTGCTGTATGGATTCCTGCTGTACAGCCTCTTGCTGTGCGGTCACCTCAGGATTTGTGCCAATCTGCTGGTACAATCTCCTTGAAACTTGTGCCCTTCTCCTCTTCCTGGATTTGGAAAATTTTGCAAGGGTTTACTCTCTGAAATTTCTCATGCTTCTCTCTCAAAATTCTCTTTTGTGAAAGTGAACAATAAATTCCATTGGTCTTCCCAAGCCCTTTTTGTTTGAGTAACTTCCACATCTAGATCAATGGCTTAGATTAGAAGCCAAGTAAATGAGATCTAGGGCTCATTTCATTTCCTCATTAAAAATCTTTTTTAATTATTAAAAAGATAATTTAATGCACACCCACATTAATACTCATAATTTAAAATATAAACTCAAACTCACATTAAAAAGATCACTTTATAAAAAGTCATTCACACCTTTTTAATTAGGCTAGGGACCACTTATTAAAGTGTCCTTGTCCACCCCGAGGCATGAGTGAACAAACACTTTCTAGGTAAAAATTCAACATGTTGGGTATCCAACCTTATATTTATGTGCTCAATATCCTTCTTACATTGTTCTATGTCCTCCATTAATTCCCCAATCGCAGACATTTTTTTGAGGAAAATGTCCTCCATTATTCCTCAGTCACATGCATTTTCCTTTGTTCGCTGATTTCTTTCCAATTGTCGTCGGCATTGCTGAGCTAATGCTTTATTATTCTACGTCCTTCATTAATGCCTTTGTCATGGTCACCATTCCCCCCTTTGTTGATTTCTTCCCAATTTTAGGGACATTGGCATGGTTGAGCTATTGGTTTAGGGATTAATATTTATATCCCCACAAAAATTCAAAAGGTAATACAAAATTTTATGTTTTTATTCTTCGATTTTCTTTTTAAATTGTGGCTTGCATCTTGCTTGCTGTTGCACCCATGGCTACCAAAAACCTATGGTTTGTACATCCTAATATGCTTGGAATTTATTTCACCTTGGAAACAACCCTATTGCTTGTTATAAGATAAGATAATTTTATTATGTCCAACAATTGACCGCAAAAGTAGATCATTGGGACTAAAAGGTAGACATCTAGTTTGAATATAAGGTGGGAGTGTGAAAACAACTCCTATTAATAATGGTGAAAGCAAAGGAAAATGAAAAGAGTGCAGCATAAGTAAGAGTCTAGCTAAGCGAATTGCTAAGTCTAACAAAAAGATATATTAGTGGTATAAGTGCAGTGATACATTAGAAGGGCTTGAGACTAGAGATCCCGATAATGAGCTAGAGAGACAGAGATGGAGATGATGTCAAGGCCAACCAGGCGTGGGAATGCGGAAGCCTTGCTCTCCTTCCATTGAGGGTAAAAAGAAAGATACTTCGGTTAGAACCCTTGCTACTTGGTTGAGTTTGGGGTGTAGTTTGATGTGTGGAGGGTGCCCTACTCTGGACCCACGGTTTGTGGCCTAGTGTAGCAACTCTATACATGCCTCAAAGATATTAATTGAACACCTAGGGAGGGGGAGGTAAAGAGGAGACTTATGGCTAATTATCTCTTTCATGAAGAGAGATAGGCATATCTGGTTGTGATACCGGAAGACAATGGAGAGGGAGCTCCCCTAGTCCTATATAGGCACCAGTAGCATCCTTTGGTTGCATAGTAAAAGGGGCGCCTGAAAATGAGATGCATCTTTGTTTCCATCTCTTGTAAGTGGTAAATCTGCAAACTGTCTGGTGGTTGGACTCACTTCATAATCTATGGGATCCCACTCAAAAATGATCCAGGGGGATCCCGATTCCCAAGTGAATGCATCCATTGTCGTTGTGTTTACAGAAGTGGACAATGATGCCATCTTGCAACTCCAAGAAGTGTTTCAAATAGGAATCCATCTTCAAGCCTAGGCTTTTGGGGTGTGTGGTCAAGTAACTTGGATGTACACTCTAGATGTCCTCTCTGGAGGTGAGTGGGTCACATATCAAAGGTTTACTGCCAGTGGCAGAAAGATTTAGCTACAGGCCAGCAAGGTTTGAACTTGTTTTAACTTTTGATACTGCCTGGGATGTACCTTGTAGTAGGTCACCAAAAAAGCTAGCACCCGAAACGCAAGGACTCGAAGGGTTTTAGCAAAGTGCAACTATGGAAATAGAGTAGCTGTCACCTACAACTACTTCCCTTCACTTCTAAAGGTTTGGACAAAACCACTAAGGGGGGAATCCCTGTAAGCAACAAAGTAAAAGATATGGCCAAACACTAGGATAAGGATAGGTATGCGAATTAAACTGAAATTGTGAAAGAAGTACTTATAACTTAATCACAACATCCATGGATCCTTAAAATCTCAAGTGATTTGCCAAATGAAGGATGACAAACTTGTTGCATAAATAGATAAAAAAATGTATGATGAGAATTTAAACTTAACTGTTGTAGTATAACACATTAAACATTGATGAACATAAAAGATTACTGTAGAAGAAGTGCAAAAGTTGTAATGACCAGCAAATAAGACAATAAACAAATCTTGAAAATATGTAAGAAATGGATACCATAATTTAAAGCCTTTAGGATGGTTTGCAAGTAAATCTGAAATGGACAACAAAATATGTAATTCAATGAACCACCATTCTTGCCAATAGAAAATATAGTCATACTGTTCAGAAATAACTCACAAGATAGCAAATTTAACCATGAAAATAAAGATATGTTAATGTGGTTAATTGTAATGAAAATTCCAGCAACTTAATTGATAATGCTTTATGAAAGAAGCTGAAAAAACAACAAGTAACCATATGTGAATGATTTAAAGTGAATTAGGTACTTGTTATAACCATCAACATATGAAAACAGAAATTTCAGATCCCTTTAGGCCATTAGTTGGATGTGTAAATGGTGAATTTATGCCATGAAATAATGAAAGACAAACGAGATTTGAAATTTATAAAGAACTGTTTAAAGAGTGCGATAAACTGATACAATTTTGAACATAAACATCTCAAAAAACAGTTAGCCTATTTAACCCAACTTAGATGTGAAAAAATATGAACAACCATGGGCTAAATAGAAGTGAATCCACAAAAATATCACCATAAGTGCTTGCGAAAATAAAATATACCATAACTATGATAGAAAGTGATTTTATGATGAAAAATAAGCATGGATGATACAACAAAGTCAAGGTCAAGTGCTGCCCTCTTATAGAAGGTACTAGTGGGTTATTTCCTCATCCTTGTTAAAACTTAAAATATTATGAACTGTTGTGGAATAACTCCAGTCATTGATGATTTTATTAATGGCGAATCGGTTATTTATACAGTAGGTGAGGTGACCTTTGGCCTTTCATATGCCAAGGTACTTGTCTCTCATATTTGTATGTGAAAGTTAAAATATATTTACAATTTTCAATATTTACAAAAAAAACCTTCACCCTACGGATTAGGTTTTCAACATTCCCCCCTTAATCCGAATGGGTCTTCATGAGTCTGTTAAGACTGAATATTGTTCCTAGTCTATGTGTGCTATTTTTCAAAGATTGATTTCCTATTACTTTTCATTTCTGGTTTGGTTTTGAAGTTTCCTAGTGATAAATACTTTTTGTTTGATTTTATGATTATAATGGTTTTGATTTATTTCCTTTTCTTTATTTTAAGGTTTTCCTTTGGCTTATTAGGGGTTATATATCTTTAAAGTCTGAAAAAGCTTACATTAAAATCTATTTTAAGCTTTATCTTTATGACCTAACCCTCGTTTTTGAGTCATTGTTCAAAAAATATTCAAAAAAAGATTCCTGTAGCGGCTTTGTTTTTCCTGTTTTTGTCATTATCATTGGGAGCAGATTACAAGGTGATGGAAACGAATTCTGGAAAAACAAAAGAGGTTTTTTTCCACAACAGACTCATTCACAAAAAACTCTCAGTTTTGCAACATCTGTTATCGTTTGAGAGATTCGAATTCATCTTTGTGGCCTATTTTTCAGGGTTTGAATTATTTAATAGTTTCCTGTTTTAGTCTCAAATTTCCAGCATGTATTCCAATCAATTGAAGGGGAATTTTTAAAAACCAAGAGAGGTTTTTGTTCATAACGGACTCATTTAAAAAAAGTTCTCTCAGTTTTTGCATAGGTGTCCCGGATCGAGAGATATGGATGCGTCTTTGAGACCCAAATTTTCAGAAATTCGCCAAATTTCCCCAAATCCGTTTTGCTATTTTCGGTTAATTAGTCTTTAGGGATTTGAAGTTAGTTTGTAACTACTTATTGTAACTGTCTCAGAATAGACCTAAAAGACAGTTATGGAACTGCTCTAGTTTGTAAATGATAAAAGGAGGAAAATTTAGTGGAATTAGGGGTTCAAATTTTGTGCAAGGGGAGGCTTTAGAGCTACTATGTATAATGCTAAGACTCATAACTTTTATGTAATTTTGGAAGACTGATTATGATGCATACAAACTTATAAGCCATTATTATCTTATTTGCTGGTTTCATTTCTGATTTGTTTGGTCACTTAATGTACAACTTCATTTCCTGTTTGATGTTTTTATTCATGAAATGCTTGTGGGTTGTGGGTGAAATTCAGTCCCATGCTTATACTGTTCCTGGTTTATATTTCATATGTTATTCATCTTAGTCCTTTATTTTTGCATGATTTAGTGCTTGTTTTATCTTGATAAGTATTTACCCTCTTGTTGATGAATTTTCAAACCAAAACCAATTAAACCTAATTGCATTTTACTTTTATTTTTTGAGATTGCTCTCGCTTGTTCCTCTGGTAGTCTAGTAACAATTTCTAGCACAAACATCTTTGGCGCCGTTGCTGGGGTCGAAATTGAAGTATATCTTCCCTGGGATATCATTATTCATCTGATTTTGAGAGGTGAACAAAGTCAAGAAATCTTTTATACTACAATTTTTCACTGGTGACTCCACGAAAGAAAGATCTATTGGCCACTCCACCGATTCAAGATGTCAATGAGCATGGAAGCCATTGTGGTTGCGAGGTATGCTTTCTGTGATTTCTCAAATATTGTTGGTTTTCCACATCCACTGCTTTCTATAACTGAGTGGGGTGACTATCTTCCTAGATTCAGAGGAAACAAGTATGAGCATCCTCGTGAGCACTTATTAAATTTTCATAAATGCATGCTTGAACATGATTTTGTTCACGAGGATGCCTTAATCAAGATGTTTAGATTTTCTTTAGAAGAACATGCTCGTGAATGGTGTCAATCCCTTCCCGCTGCTAGCATTCATTCTTTGAAGGAGTTTCATACTGTTTTTCATCATCATTATCAAAGATTTTATCCGACAGATATTCTATTTGAAAATTGTTGTGACGAATATGAATTGCATGATGAGATTGAAGATATAGATAGAGAAGAGTTGGTCCCTCACAATCTTCATCAGTTCTCTAATGATCTTCAAGATGATAGGTTTTCCCATAAATATGAACTAGAAGTGAATAATGAAGAAGCTGAAGGTTCTTCTATTATCATTAATTCTGATTATTATAAACCTGAAGATTTGGTTTCTTTAGATATAAAACACAATGATCAGTTGTCTTTTGGTCAAATGCCAATGGAAATAAGTAAGGGCAATCCCCAGCTTTCAGATTTGTAGACAAAAGGAAATTGCGCCAACCATGAAGAACTGGATTTGCAGAGATCATCTATTTCCAAGGAGGAACAACAAGAGGACTTTCTTTCTCTTTATGTACCCTTTACTTCAAATCTAGATAAAAAAGATGATAATGACGAGGAAGATCATGCTAATGTTTTTTCAAATCAGCCTTTTTATGATGAATATGATGAAGACATTGAAGTTTTAGATCGAAAGTTTCATGATCAGCAGAAACCGATTGTAGGTGAATTATATTCCAATCTTTTAATTGGACAAGAAAAAGTTCTGAATTGCTTGACTCTCAAATTGATAGCAGCTAAACTGTAGATACTTTGAATATAATATTAGATGTGTCTAATAGCCATGGCCGTGATAAGTTTGCTGCTCAAAACCATTATGAAAATATGCCAATTTTTTATGGATATAAAGAAATACTACAACCATTATTTCAGTCCTCATTAGTTAAGCAACACTCTTTAGAAATTAGTCAGCTTGAGTTAATGGAAGATATAAAACAGGATAACCTCAAAAGAGTCGAAGATTTTATATATTGTTCTCTTATTGCATTATCTCATGGAGTATTAAGAATTGAGGACACCCATTTGCAGTCCATTCTTTTTGAACAAGATGAAGGAATAATTTTGCATGAGTTTCATGATCCCGTGGCCTCTTGGATGGGGTTGTATTATTCAAAGGTTTCTAATGCTCCAACTTTTGGCATACTTCCTATTTCCAGTCATAAGTATCAGCTGCCTACAGACTCTTTATTGCATTTGTCACATCTTTTGTGGGTCTTCTCAAACAATAGCATGCAGGGAATTATGATACTCAGTCAAATGGTTTCTTGGCTTCACTGGAAGTATGATTACACTTGATTGGGTTGTTTCCTCCGATTAGAAGTAGGAAGAAATAGCAGAATAAGCTCGCCATATGAGCATGTAGATTCTTTTCAGTATGCTGGCTTGTAGCAGTATTTTGTCATTTCAGAGGTATGTGTTTAGAGTTTGAGAAAGTTGCAAAGATTTTGTAAATGACTCCATAGCCCAAATGAAGCACTCATGCTTCTTATTATCAGTTGCAGAGTAACTTCAGTTTGCAAAACAAGGTTCATATTTTGATTGGAAAAACAAGTTGCAGCCTTTGGTTAGCAGTGAATAGTAGGCTGGGAACGAGATACAAATGACTCCATCACCCAATGAATCAGGTACAAGGTTTACAGGTTCTTGAAACCTCACAAGGAGGCTTTTATCCCGCAGAAGGAGCCACATGTTAAGACTGAATATTGTTCCTAGTCTATGTGTGCTATTTTTCAAAGATTGATTTCCTATTACTTTTCATTTGTGGTTTGGTTTTGAAGTTTCCTAGTGATAAATATTTTTTGTTTGATTTTATGATTATAATGGTTTTGATTTATTTCCTTTTATTTATTTTAAAGTTTTCCTTTGGCTTATTAGGGGTTATATTAATATATCTTTAAAGTCTGAAAAAGCTTACATTAAAATCTATTCTAAGCTTTATCTTTGTGACCTAACCCTCGTTTTTGAGTCATTGTTCAAAAAATATTCAAAAAATGATTCCTGTAGCGGCTCTGTTTTTCCTGTATTTGTCATTATCATTGGGAGCAGATTACAAGGTGATGGAAATGAATTCTAGAAAAACAAAAGAGGTTTTTGTCCACAACAGACTCATTCACAAAAACCTCTCTCAGTTTTGCAATAGCTGTTATCGTTTGAGAGATTCGAATTCATCTTTGTGGCCTATTTTTCAGGGTTTGAATTATTTAATAGTTTCTTGTTTTAGTCACAAATTTCCAGCACATATTCCAATCAATTGAAGGGGAATTTTTAAAAACCAAGAGAGGTTTTTGTTCATAACGGACTCATTTAAAAAAACCTCTCTCAGGTTTTGCACAGGTGTCTCGGATCGAGAGATATGAAGGCGTCTTTGAGACCCAAATTTTCAGAAATTCGCCAAATTTCCCCAAATCCGATTTGCTATTTTCGGTTAATTGGTCTTTAGGGATTTGGAGTTAGTTTGTAACTACTTATTGTAACTGTCTCAGAATAGACCTAAAAGACAGTTATGGAACTGCTCTAGTTTGTAAATGATAAAAGGAGGAAAATTTAGTGGAATTAGGGGTTCAAATTTTGTGCAAGGGGAGGCTTTAGAGCTACCATGTATAAAGCTAAGACTCAGAACTCTTATGTAATTTTGGAAGACTGATTATGATGTATACAAACTTATAAGCTATTATTATCTTATTCGCTGGTTTCATTTCTGATCTGTTTGGTCACTCAATGTACAACTTCATTTCTTGTTTGATGTTTTTATTCATGAAATGCTTGTAGGTTGTGGGTGAAATTCAGTCCCATGCTTATATTGTTCCTGGTTTATATTTCATATATTATTCATCTCAGTCCTTTATTTTTGCATGATTTAGTGCTTGTTTTAGCTTGATAAGTATTTACCCTCTTTTTGATGAATTTTCAAACCAAAACCAATTAAACCTAATTGCATTTTACTTTTATTTTTTGAGATTGTTCTAGCTTGTTCCTCTGGTAGTCTAGGAACAATTTCTAGCACAAACAGAGTCCAAGCATCCTTCTAAGTTTTCAAGCTTTTCTCTTCGATGTGCTTTCTTGAAGATGTCTGCAATTTGCTCATTTGTGGAACAATGCCTCAAATAAATTGTCTTGGCCTCTACATGATATCGAATAAGATAGTACTTCAAATTGATGTGTCAACATTGATTGCTTCACCTCTACAGAGCTTCTCACGTGCTGTACTTTTCTCATACTTCTACATTCCATTGCAAATTGAAATGTCATATTTTGAGATACATTGAAGATTGTGCACATCTTTTTGTTGTATTTAATAACTTATGTAAAGGCAACTATATATGTTCTATATTTGTTTAAACTAAAATAAAGGTTTGCATGCATTCTTCAGCTGATGTTCCGGGAACTTGTACCCCATATTTTGAATGTTTCACGGCAATGTCTAGCCAATGGAGACGAGGAGGTAGCTATTATTGCCTTCGAAATTTTTGATGAGCTGGTAGAGTCACCAGCGCCTGTTCTTGGGTCATCTATACAGCCTATTGTTCAGTTTGCTCTTGAAGTCTGCTCAAGCAAGGATCTAGAAGTAAATACCCGTCATCAGGTCAGTTCTTATGGATTCAATGTTGATAACTAAACCTGCTACTTTCTGTCCTTGTCTCTGAACTGTTTGTTCTGAAAAAGTTCTGCTTCTCCCACAATTTAGTGGCTACTGATTGTTGTACTGTCTAGTCCCATTGACCTATTTCTTGGTCATTTTGGACATTAATAAAATTATCTGTTGCTAGCAGGCGATACAAATTATCTCATGGCTGGCTAAATACAAGCCCAAATCTCTCATTAAGCACAAAGTAGTTAATCCTATTCTAGCAGTCATGTGTCCCCTACTTGCGGAAGGTCACAGAGATGAGGATGATGACCTTTCTGCCGATCGTGCTGCTGCAGAAGTTCTCGATACAATGGCTATGAGCCTGCCAAGGAAGCATGTCTTTCCACCTGTTCTTGAATTTTCTGCATCAAATTTTCAAAATGCAGATCCAAAATACCGTGAAGCTTCTGTCATGTCCTTAGGAGTCATATCAGAGGGCTGCTTTGAGGTAATGAAGAATAAGTTGGAAAGTATCTTAACTATTGTCTTGCAATCCCTAAAGGATCCGGAGCAGATTGTACGTGGAGCAGCATCGTTCACACTGGGACAGTTTGCAGAGCATTTACAGCCTGAAATTGTGGCACATTATGAGATTGTTCTTCCTTGTATTCTGGATGCTCTTGGGGATGTGTCAACCGAAGTGCAGGTAAATGTTTGTAGAAAGTTGTCATATTTTATTATCCTTACTTTAAAGGAACTATGCGTTTTTCTTGTGATATCTAAGTTCTGATTTTCTACAGGAAAAAACATACTATGCATTGGCTGCATTCTGTGAGCATATGGGGGCAGAGATCCTTCCTTATCTCGATCCTCTCATGGGAAAGTTGCTTGAAGGATTGCATAGCAATCTTCGTGAATTACAAGAGACATGCATGGTATTGGAGTGGTTTTTTCTATTTTAATAAGCCATATTTTTGGTTAGCTACTTTAATAGTAATGATTTGAACATTCAATTTTATTGGATTTAGGGAATACAATCACCTTTGTTAGATCTCTCTTGTTATTAATTTTGCAGTGTTATTTTGTTGTTACAGTCTGCAATTGGGTCTGCTGCTGCCGCTGCAGAATTAGCTTTCATTCCATATGCTGAGGGCGTTCTAGAATTGATGAAGATTTTCATGGTGCTTACGAAGGATGAAGATCTTCGTGCACGTGCAAGGGCTACTGAGCTTGTAGGGATAGTTGCGATGGCTGTTGGACGGCCAAGAATTGAGCCAATATTACCGCCTTTCATTGATGCTGCTATTGCTGTAAGTGCCATAACATAATGGTTTTGTAGCCATATGGGATTTTATTGAAAGGTGGCTTATTTAATTTATGTGCAATATTTCAGGGCTTTGCTCTGGATTTCAGTGAGCTTCGGGAATATACTCATGGCTTCTTTAGTAACATAGCAGAGGTTATGGGTGAAGGATTTACACAGGTAGATGAAATGTGCTTGACACTTAAGTTTTGACATCTGTCAATATTACTGCCTTGAAGCATAATCTGCATTTCTTGAAATATTTAATAGTTGCCGTTTACGAATATATCTAACTTAGATTATTGATAATCTTTCCAGTACCTCCCTCGTGTTGTTCCTTTGGCATTTGCTTCATGCAACCTTGATGACGGATCAGCAGTGGATATTGATGAGTCTGACGGTGATGATGCTGCAAACGGATTAGGTGGTGTATCTTCTGATGAAGAAGCTCAAGATGATAAGAGAGTCCGCAACATCAGTGTTCGAACTGGAGTCTTAGATGAAAAAGCAGCTGCTACTCAAGCTATCGGTTTATTTGCGCTTCACACAAAGAGCGCATTTACACCGTATCCTTACATTATGCTTCTTCATTGTAAAATGACAAATTTTGGTTGAAAATTATTTGTTACCATTCCTTGATGATTGCTAAGCTACTTTGAGGAGGCATTGAGGATTTTAACAAAGCATGTTGGGTATTTTCATGAAGATGTTCGTCTCCAGGCTATTATTGGGTTCCAGCGTGAGTATCAAAGCTGTTAATAATGTTAAAGCCTAATGAATGTGAGGCATTTTTTTGGAATTATTGTCTTTCTGTATCAAACACAAATTTGTAGAAAATTTGAATTAAATCTGCTCAATTTAGGGAGAAGCAATACAAATCCTAAACTGTGCGGCTTCGACATAATCAAACACTAGCACAAAATATCTTATCAATAAGTACTGTACCTTATAAACTACACATTCAGACATGGCTTACATACAAGTTATGCATTCAAAAGTGGGCTAGTGTTTATTAGGAGAGAGAACTGTCATGTAAAATTTAAATTGTGTTGTTTGCACTTCATTATATCTATGAATATGGCACTTACTTTTACTCTAGGACATTAATACTGGTCCCATCATATATTTGTTCTCACTTGTAAAAGGGATGCAAGGCATTTTTTGGAATTTTGTTATTGTGTCAAACACAAATTTGTAGAAAAATTGAATAAAATCTACACAATTTTAGCAGAAGCAAGAAAAAAGTTAAACTGTGCAGCTCTGCCATAATTAAACACTTAGGTAAAACATATCTAATCCATAAGTGGTACACCTTATAAACTACAGAAATTCAGACAAGGCTTACATACAAGTTATGCATTCAAAAGGAGGTAGCGTTTGACAGGATAGATGGCTATCTTTTAAATGATTTGTTGTTTGTACTTCATTATCTCTATGAATATGGCCATAATTTTTACTCTAGGACAATATTACTGGTCCTATGATGATATATTTGTCTCGCACGTAAAAGTGATTTTAATTTTCAAAAACAAAACCAAGAATTTCATTTTTGACAATCTTATACAGGTCAAATGCTTTTGCATTGACTTGAAAAAATGAGGCTCTAAATGATAGCTTTGCATATGCTATATAATTCTGGGCTTTTTATTCTTTACCACTCTGCAATCACAATACTTAGTTTCAAGGTTTTATCAACATAAGGAACAGTGTTAACAGTATCTTACAAGTTAGTAGGCATAAGAAAGACATCGTAGGGAGTTGGGACTGGAATTTGCTGGAAGGTTTAGATGGAATAAGGTCTGATCTCCATAGGGTTATGTCCATATAGGTGCTCCAACCATATGCTCTATTCGTTTGGCAAGTGCTCCTTGATCTTCCTACATGATGTCTTCTTGGATAAGGCTTGGACTGCAATGGCTGTCATCATTATTACTTGGTTCTGTTCTTCTAAGGGAAAATTTACAAAGATTAATTTAAAGAGGAAGCCATTTACTCTGCTAGATAAAAAATAGAACTTAATTGCTCATACCCTGAGTTGCAGGGATATGGATATGGTATTTGGAATGAATACAACAAATTTTTAGAACATCAGGCTATGATACAGCTAGGATATATATATATATATATATATATATATATAAACTTAAAAGGAACAGGAGGCAAGAATTTAATATCCGTGCGAGTGCTGGGATTGTTGCTCGGAGATGCAGAGATGTCGTGAACTTGAAGAGGTTATTGTTGATGCCTCATTGTTATCTCAAAAACTAGAACCTTTCAACAATTGAAGGTATATGGACCCAACGGAGATGTGTAGACCTAGTGGACCCAATTCTATGATTGACAACTTTTTAAGGAGGCACACTCAATGTCACCTCAATGTAACCCCCTTCCTCTTTAGGATTTTTTCCTTGGGCCACAGGAGGCTCCCTGAACAAGGTAAGAATAGACCTGAACAATAGTTGATGAAAACGACCCTATCCCTAAAAAACCTTCACTCTGTTAGTAGACCAGTGCCTATCGGAGTCAATGAAAGATAAGCAATAAATGGATCTTGACTTGGAATGCTAGGAGCAATAGTAAGTATGGAACAAGATCAAGTACTTTTCTTAAACCAGCAAGATAAAACACAATAAATATCCAAAATCAACTGCTGAAATTAGAAATTTTTATCTCATTCCCCAACCCGGTTTCAAGCCACCATTTTCTTGATTGTTTAATGCCCAACCCAAGTTACTTTCAGCTGCAAATTAGTTCATTTTCTCATAAACAATTTTGACTGAAACACATGAAGAATTTTACAACTTTAAATGAGCAGTAATAAAAACAGTCACACATTAAAAAAATGACCCAGGCAAAACTCCAACCTCCGTGGAAAACCTGTTCTTGAGAGAGTAATTTAATTTATTCAGCAAACTGTTTTAACAGCAGAAATTACAACTTATGTCAACCCAGCAAACACTCAAAACACTGCCTCGAAATTCGTGGCAACTTAGCAGTGTATGGACTGTCTGAAAACAGGCTGTACAGACCTTGATATCCATGCCCAGAATTTTACTTCTCGAAATTCGTGTCAACTGCACCAGCATTAATTCTGCTCTCTGGAAATTCGTGCCCAACCTTGACCTCGATTTCTATACCCAATAAATGTTGTACAGACATTGTACGAACGTTGTATGGATTCTGTACGGACCTCGAAATTCGTGCTGTTGTCTAGAAAACCGTGCCAATGTTTTCTCCTCAAAATTCGTGCTTATTAATTGCTGTACAGATGTTGTACGGACTGCTGTACCCTTCTCGGTTTTCGTGCCTGCAAATTTCTCTCTCACTATCTCTCTTCTCTTCTTTTTTTGCTCCCCAAATATCATGGATGAAAAACAATGAGTCTCTCATGCCTTCCAGTGATCAAATTTGAAGGGTGGATCTTAATTTCAATTGGAAGGGCATTTGTTCTCTTAGCCCTTCAGAGATGAAAAGCAATATAAATAATTGTACTTCAATTGACAAGTAAAAATTAATTAAACACTTTCACCAAAAAAATGCAAAAAAAAATATTGTTCTTTCAAATTTTTACAATTTTAAACAATTGAGCACTCCTTAATATCTACATGAAAAAAATGATATATTTTCATTGAAACTTATTTTGAACACATTAAGTTGTCATATGTGTATCATTAATTTTACAGTTCAGTAACATAACAACTATTCTATTGTATTTTTTTCAAGTTGGAGCACACTTCATTATACAAAAAAACTACTTAGACTATGCCATAACCATATTGGGGCATCCACGTGCAGTCCAAGCTTGAGAGATGTAAGAATGATCAGGATTGGGCACCTAAGAGAAAAAAAAATACACAACTCAGAAAACATTAAAAAGAAATTCCTACATACCAAGCAAGTTAGCAAAGCTAGCGTAACCGGGCTTGGGGCATCAAATATTTTTTTCAACACTTGTCGTGAAATCATACATGTATGTGATAGAGGGGCTTAAGTCAATTGAATCATTGCGACTTACTGCATGTTTGAGTCTCAACACTCTGCCTTTTAAATTGAACCAAAATACCAAAAGAAGGTTATTAATGGCTAGATTTGAGAAAATTCTAGGTGTGAGTAATTAAGGGCTTGTGGCTCTAAAATTTGTTGTGTTTTGTACCAGTCCACAATTCAGTGAATCAACAGTCAAGGGTAGGAATTTAAGTTATTTAATGAAAACAATTAATGTGTATAACCTCTATGTCAAAACCGTTTTCCATGCTGATGCAGGACACTATCCTCTTTATTGTCTTACCAAAAGGCATGATAATCAGGGAGAAGACCTAAAATTATGGACTTCACCTTCAAAGAATGCCTTGCACTCACATTGGTAAGGAGTGATAAGATAACAAGAATCCAACGTGTCAAATCTTAGTTGATAGTTTTAATCAAAGACTTATATGCTAAATTTAATATAAGACTTACTTATAGTTGTCTCTTACTCTTTGCGTCTTGACACTTTTAATATTTTATGGTTGTCTTTGCACCTTGACCCAATTCGTAATATAAGGTGAGGATGTGCATGCATAATAATCCTTAGTTATGACCATGAGAGGAGGATTTAAAGAGAAGAGGACATAAAGACGAGTAATTTTTATTTGTATTTTGGTAGCGACGATGACAAATGCTGTGAGAAACCACAAATGTTTGGAAGGACGAAGGGAGATTACATCACGATCTGCCACCCATCAAATTGAAGGCTATTCTTGAGCCAACAATTGATTTTTTAATTTTATTAATAACCAATGTTTCTCCATATCGTGTGCCCAATGAAACCTCTCTATAGCAATGCATAAATCGACTTCTGCATAGTTTGTGATCCTAGCTACATGGCATTATTTGTATTTGCATGACATCGAGTGTTCTTTATAGTTGTCGTGAAACCATGATATTCATGCAAGAAATGAAGTCTTGTAGAGGAGGACTTATCAAACTGGCCTTTAAAATTTCATTTTTGGTAGCGAGGTTCACATAGGTAGTAGGCACAATTTTTTGAGCTCCTTTCGGGTCTAGTAGTAGACTAGTAATTTTTCTTTTTTGTTATAGTCGTAGTTTATTGACAAAATTTCACACCTTAGATTGCAGCCCCAAGTGACTCAGGAGTTAGAGTCACATCTTGATGGCTAGTGCCTTGTAGTCATCAATGATAAATGGCCATCTTGCACAACTAAGCAGTGAGTGCATGACATGAGTGAGTAAGTGATTATAATTTATCATATTTCCAATGTTTTGAATGATGAATTAAACTTTACAGCATAGGAATTTCAACATCTTGAGAAATTTATATGGATGGGTAATTTCAAATGTTGCCCTTCTTTGAAATGTCGATATAAATTATGCCCTGAAGGGTAAAATTTAGATTTTAAATTTTATTTTGAAGGTCAATTTTAACTTTACACTTCTGGGAAGGGCTAGAACCCTTTGGAAAGGCTGGGAAGGGTTCAATTCTGAACGCTGATGCCTTCCTTTGCCTTTTTGGTGTCTATCAAGGAAGCTGAATGGTCATCTAATCCAAGGTCCCACAATGATTTAGATGGATGGATGAGATTAAATGCACATTTAATTCTCACCCAAATTAATTTCACTCACCTCACTTAAATTTATCAAAAAGTCACTTTAATCTCTAAAGTGAAAATTAAAATTCATCTCAAGTCATTAATTGCAAGGGTCATGTTATTTTCTGCTTTTAAGTGACTTAAGCAAAAATCACTAGGGGAGCACTTTCCTAGGTACAAAAATCAACACTCCCTCTTAACGAGGAAGGTGTTCTGCACCACACCCAACTTGTCTATGAAATGAATGAACTTGCCTCATCCAAGAGACTTCGTCAGGGTATTTGCAACCTGCTCAGTAGTGGAAATGTATTGCAACTCCATAACTCCTCTCTAAACATAATCACGGAAGAAATGATACCTGATCTCATTATGCTTTAACCTGTCGTGAAATACCAGATTCTCATAGAGCTGGATGTAAGTCTGATTGTCATAATAAATCATAGTAGGCCTTAGTTCCTGATCAAATAAATCCACCAATAACTTGCGAAGCCATAGTGCCTCGCAACTAGCCTGACTGGCTTCCATGTACTCACCCTCTGCAAAACTCAAATTAACAGAGTTTTGCTTTCGACTGAGCCACGACACTGCTGTCGAGCCCAACCTGAAACAACATTCGAAAGTGCTCTTCTGGTCTGCCACACTGCCTGCCCAATCTGAATCCGTGAATCCAATCAAACTAACCCCATCCGATCTCCTATAATCCAGACCACAATCCATTGTACTTGTCAGGTATCTCAACACATGTTTTGCGGCAACCCGGTTCACTCTCCTAGGCTCCACCATGAGCTGACTGAGAGTGTTCACAGCAAAACACAAATCTGGCCTGAAGTTGACCAGATACATCAACAAACCTATGAGCTGACGATATAAGGTAGGATCCATCAACTCTCCCTCAGAAGAACGAAACTTCTTCTAGTTGGTGGCCATAGGTGTAGACATCGACTTGCAATCCTCCATCCGAAATCTCCTCGGAATATCTACTGCATAGTTTCCCTCCCCCAAGAAAATATGACCAGGCTCTTGCCAAACCTCCAATCCCAAAAAATAATTATGAACCCAATGTCAGCGATCTCATACTCTGAAGCAAGATATCTCATGCAAATTGCAATAGGTCTCTCCTCACCTATGATAAACAAATCACCCACATATAACCAGTGTTCCACGGGGACACGTCCCGCAGGGTCGGGTATGCGTTTCCATGTTTCCTGCGTCTCGGGGACTCCTGGGCGAAACTTTCCCTCCCCAACCATGCCCCTGGGAATTTTTTTTTAATGTTTTCCCATTATTTTCACATTTTACAATTCCTACTTGGTACTACTTAGAAAATAAACTGATATATTTGGTATTTACATTGCACAATCATTAATATACATCAAATGAATTATTATTTTTGATATTTTATTTTATTTTTATAATTTTAGAGACGTCCCCACGTCCCCCCCGAATATCCCTAAATTTGTGGGTGGTCTCCACGCGTCCCGAATGTGCGTTTCGCCGCTCCCGCGTCCCCCCGTCCTGGAAACTTGTGGGAACATTGCATATAACAGAAGAATGAGGGGATCATCTCCAACCATGATGAAGTAGAGATTCGGATCAGCCTCACTCTTCTGAAAACCCATCGATGGTAAGTAAGAGTTATCCTGGAATACCAAGCTCGAGGAGCTTGCTTCAGCCCATACAAGGCTTTCTTCAACCTGCAAACATGAGACTCTCTCCCATGAATCTCTATGGTTGCTCCACATAAACCTCCTCTTGTATTATTCCATTGAGAAATGCAGTCTTCACATCCATTTGATGGATCTTCCAACCCATTTCCGCAACAATGGAAATCAATGATTCGATAGAAGTGTAACAACCAACTGGTGCAAATGTCTCATCATAATCAACCCCCTCTACTTGTGAAAACCACCGCGCCACAAACTGAGCTTTGTATTTCTCCACACTGCCATCTGCATCATACTTTACCTTGTAAAGCCATTGAGAAGTCACCACTTACTTCCCCTCACGTCTAGGAACAATCTCCCAAACATCGTTCTTCATGATAGAATGGTACTCTTCCATCATGGCATCTCTCCAAACATGATGTTGAGAGGTCTCCTCAATAGTAGATGGCTCCGAATCACGAAGAATAGCAACCAAGGCCATACCCAACCTATCTGGCATCACTATAGTCCTCACTGGTTCCTTGGGCGCTCCAAAATCCTTTGTTTTCTTCAAGGTCTCACGAAGCCATTTAGGCTTCCTCTTCCTTGAAGGTTGCTCCCAAACTGGTCTGTCATCATCTGAAGAACTCCCATTGGCCCAGAAGCCTATGTACCAAAGCTGGTGAGCCAACCACTGGTGAAATCTGTGATCAAGTAGCTATGTATAGTGAACCTGTGACCTGAGAACCAAAACCAGTTCCCGAAGTACATGCTCGCTGAACCACTGAATCTAAAGATCCTGTGTCTGTAACCTATGGTCTAGTAACCCCGAAAACCTGTGAAGTTGCAATCTGTACTGAAGGTACCTGTGAAGCTACCTTGGGGGGGGGGGGACTTGCTGCTCCTCCTGTATTGACTCTCTGAACTTCTTGAATGCCTGCTCCTCAAATGTCACTTCCCGCCTCACAACAACCTTCCTCTGGGCAAGAAGATAGATGCGGAAGGCCTTCAAAGTCTCATCATACCCCACAAAGATTCCTCTCTTTGTAGTGGGCTCAAACTTTGTCCTCTTCTCAGAAGCGACATGTGAAAAAGTCTGGCAATTAAATATGGGAAAATGACTAACCTTAGGCTTCTTTCTTGTGAACATCTCCTCAGGAGTCTTGCTCCCCATGGCACGATGGGAACTCCTATTCTGAAGGTATACAACTGTACTACATGCCTCGACCCAAAGAAAGAAAAGAAGTGACTAATCATGTAACATGACTCTCGCTGCTCCAACATTGCCATTTCATTGCAAATTTAAGTCCCAACAAGGTGCTGCCCTCTGACAAAAGAATTCACTAATAGTCTGAAAACTTTCACTGTATTAATTCTGCTCCTTCTCTAACTCAACTCTGATACCATGTAAATTTTTATCTCATTCCCCAACCCGGTTTCTAGCCATCATTTTCTTCATTGTTTAATGCCCAACCCAATTTACTTTCAGCTGCAAATTAGTTCATTTTCTCATAAACAATTTTGATTGAAACACAAAGAATTTTACAACTTTAAATTAGTAGTAATAAATTCAGACTTAGAAATTTTGGTCAAATGGCCTAGGCAAAACCTCAACCTCCGGGGAAAACTTGTTTTTGAGAGAGTAATTTAATTTATTTAGTAAAATATTTTAACAACAGAAATTACTACTTATCTCAACCTAGCAAACACTCGAAACATTGCCTCGAAATTCATGCCAAGCCAGCAGTGTACGGACTGTCTGAAAACAGGATGTATGGGCCTCGATTTTTGTGCCCATAATTTCTCTTCTTGAAATTTGTGCCAACTGCACCAGCATTTAATTATGCTCCCTCGAAATTCGTGCCCAACTCTGATCTTGATTTTCGTGCCCAATAAATGTTGTACAGACATTGTACGAACGTTGTATTGATTTCGTATGGACCTCGAAATTCATGCCACTGTCCAAAAAATCGTGCCATTGTTTTCTCCTCAAAATTTGTGCTCATTAATTGCTATATAGATGATGCACAAACTGCTGTACCTTTCTTGGTTTTCGTGCTTGCAAATTTCTCTCATTGTCTTTCTTTTCTTCTCTTTTTGCTCTCCAAATATCATGGATGAAAAAGAATGAGTCTCTTATGCCTTCCCTTGCCTTTTTGGTGTCTAATGAGGAAGCTGAATGGTCATTTAATCTAAGGGCCCACAATGATTTAGATGGATGGATGAGATTAAATGCACATTTAATTGTCACCAAAACTAATTTCACTTACATCACTTAAGTTTATAAAAAAATCACTTTAATCTCTAAAGTGAAAATAAAAACTCATCTCAAGTCATTAATTGCAAGGGTCATGTTTTTTTCCTCTTTTAAGTGACTTAGGAAAAAATCACTAGGGGAACACTTTCCTAGGTACAAAAATCAACAGAAATCACCCGAATTTTACCTCCTGGGAACCAACTACAAGGGGCGCATCAATTCCCCCTAGGGAGCCCTTCTTTTGGTGGATGAATGATGTGTTTTGGAGTTGATTTATACTTCAGAATCCAGATATGTAATTTACCATAGTCAAGGTGAACCAGAAATAAACTTTGCCTCAAATTTCCCTAGGGTCACTCCCAATGTCCAAAGAAATTAGGAGAAACTTCTCCAAACCTGTAGGGTTTGATTTCTGTGTCAATTTGGACCTGCAAAAACCTTATACCATATCTGCAATAGCTTAAACAAGGCTGAAATCATCCTTCCTAGGGCTGACTTCACCTCAAATTAGGGTTTTTTTACCTAAAAATAGACTTTTATTGACTTTTTTCACTTTTTATGGGTTTTTTCAGCAATAAAATAGCTTCTGAAAATTATAACAGCAGTAACTAACTTCAAAAGATAACAAGTATGATAATTGCCACGACAAAAAATAAATATTTTGGATTTTTGCAAAAATATGTAATCTTTTAGGGTGTTTCTATATATATATCTCAGGAATCCCCCCAAGGGGGATGGGGAATGGGCTCGAAAGAGCCTATTCGGAGAAATTTTTTATTATCTGTTGTTACAATATCAGTAAAATGATCTGAATCCTCTTGGTTCTTATATAGGATGAAACCAAGATCTTACAACTTTCCCAAAATTTAAAATTTACAGTCAAAGGGAGCCCCCTGGGGGGATTTGAACGATCCCAAAGCCACTTTCGAACAGCAGCTTCTTTTTTTTCTGTTATGCCTGCTAAAATACATCGAGCATGTTAGAATGAAATATGCCCAAAATCACTTTGAAAGTACCTTTGGATTAGCCTACTTTAAACCAAACAAAATTAAGTTAAAACTAGCTAAAATGGTGAAAAAGAAACCAAGGAAAGCAAACTTTCCTTGGGATATTGGCTTGCTGTTTGGGTAGCCAATGAGATATGCACTTCTCGATTTAATCTTTTTAAAACAGAAACAAAAATCTAACGCATGCAACCTATGGATTTTCTTTAAATTTCCATGCAAAACGGACGATTTCCCTGAACTAGATATAGAATGCTTAATGAGATCTTTTAGAAATGAGATCTAGATTATGAGCTTTGAAATAATAGATCTATGTAAGTTTTACTTTAATATGACAGATCTAAATGATAACAAAGCTTGTAACCAAAGTAACCAGGTAAGATTTGGATTTTTATAAGGAGGAAGAGAGAGAAAGAGTCCTGGAAGCCTTGAAGATCAACTTTGGAGCTTTCCGATGGAATGTCGAGGGACTATGTCTTTGAGAAAGTTTTGGAGAAAGTGAGTAAGCAAGCTAGATCAACACCCTCTACAAGCTAGGAACCTGCAACTGAATCCAAAGACTTGCCAAAATGCTTGTGAAATTCGGTTAATACATAAACAGAGATTTCAGAATAGCATGCATATAAACTTATAAAACATGTTGAATATAGATCTCTAAACATGCATCAAAAGGAAAGAGATGGCCAATAAACTTATTAACAAACTCCTTTCCTATCAAGATCATAATAAACTTATTATCAATCTTTTGCAATGAATCCACAAACAATCAACAAATTATGAACATAGACACAGGTTACCTCAGTAATCCACACACACAATAACATGACACTGTCTTGCCTCCAAAGCTTCTCTTTATTTCAAATGAACAATAACAACAGTACAATAGCAACAACACCTCAATCCCAGTTCTAACTAGCTTGGAAGAGGTAATCTGTGCTTTATTTATAACAATAACAGGAGATCTAGCCCAGGGGGGGCGAAATTCCCAAGGAGAGAGAGACTGCAGCTGCATGTGGAGTGAATCTGGGCCTGATCTGTGTCTAACTGAGCTTGATCTGAGTCTCACTGAGTGCAACTATCAATCAGAGAGCTAATCTGTCTAACACCTCAACCTGCTAACTGAAGCATCCACCAAAACTCAACCAGAGAGGCCCACACGTGTGGAGGAGAGAGGGAGGGCGCAATTCCCAAAATTGGATGCAATAATGCACTCCCAGATCAGCCCAGATCACCTCCTTCAGTCAAGGAATTGTCAGATCAAGTCAATCCCAAGCCGATGAGATTGATTTCAATCAAATCAGAGCAAATCCCAATGATTTAGGATTTGGGGTTTTCTCCATTATTTAATTAATTTATCAATTAAATAATCAATATTTGATTTTTAGGGATTTTTGACCTGAGTGATGGACAAACCACTCAAAACTTAGAAAAAAGTGGGTCTATGGGTGTTAGGGTACACAGGGTACTCCCAAAGGACCAAACACCAAGAATAGCCGCTTCACACAAACAGATCACAGATCAATACACCAATGTTTGTCACGTGGT
>LPNX011081720.1:755436-776139 GCA_001517045.1 Pseudotsuga menziesii
GGTTTACATGGTGCTCTTAGCTTGAAAATGAGCACCCCCATGACTGAAACTGACTTCTGAGCCCACTTTATTACAAGACCAATTTTTCCATTTAAACTATTAAAAAATAGCCCAAGTTTTGGAAAAATTAAAACTTGAAAAAAAACTTAAAAACTTAAAAAAATTAAAACCTAGGGGGACTTAGACATGTTCATATGACTCGACCATGATGCCTAGCATGTTTATACATTGACACATAGACTCTAATAACTTCAATAGGCCTAAATGCCAAGCCGACCACCCCAACTTTGGAGGTATTGAGTGAAAAACTTAGAAATTATCAGTCGTTTATTCAACAACCAATAATAACCAAGGGAAAAAACACTCTGGGCTGATCGGATTGACAAGTAAAGTCTAAGAGACTGAGTCTTTTACAGACACTATCATGCTAGAACATTTTATTACAACTCCCCCACGGGGTATGAACATGTGATATAGTACAACAAGCACTTTCCAGAAGCAATTCAGAAGGTCTTCTGAAGTTCGAACAAATCATCTTTGTCCGGTTCACCAGGCTCACTTGATAAAAAACCACTAAGTACAACTTAGGTGGTAACAGGCCCCCCCCAAAAAAATCCTAAGTTGCTAGGAAACGTGGGTATGGGGACGGGGATGCCACTTTTTGAAACAAGGTACTTAGGTACGCCAAGGGTACTGTAAACATATATATATATATATGTGTGTGTGTGTGTGTGTGTGTTAAAATTTATAAAAATAAAACATCTCACACGCACTTCATACATACATATTTGATATTTCTAAATTCAATGATTCATATGAACATTTGCATTGAAAATTTGAAACATAAAATAATTAATTTGATAAATCATATGACATAGATTCATGGCAGATATCAACTGGAATTATATTAATATAATTAACAACATGAAATATTATATGTCCATGACACCATGAGTTCAAACTTCATTGTCATACTACATCCAAAATTTGCTTAAAGACATTTTTAGACATGAAAAAGAAAGTTCAAAACAATAAACATTGAACATGAACAAGAAAGTTGATTTGGCTTCCTCAAGCCATGTCATCAGTAGCCTTAGGATCAATGTCATTAGCATCACTAAGGTTCTCTGTCACATCGTCGCTGGAGTAGTGAGCACAGTGCACTAGCAGTGAGAAATGCAGTGTTGCACGGGTTTAGGTAAAGGGCAAGGGCCCACATAACATGTGTTTTAGTGTTCTATTATTTAATTTTTAAAATTTTGAACTTCAAACTTTGCAAATTCTCTTGCCCCGAACGACGAGCTAAGATAAATTGCCCAACGGTTGTACCGGCCGCGTACCCAAACATGTAGTATGGTGTACCAGAATCCATGCAAGTACCTTATTTTCATACATGAAGTACTTGGTACGTGAGGTTGGATTTGGGTACGGCTGGGGACGCACCATTGAAGTACCCAAGTACTCGGGAGTCGGTACGTGTACCTGGTACTGGTTAGTGTACCCACCCCCCTGGTACGGGTACCCATGCAACATAAATAAAAACCCTAATTCACCCTTATATTGGATGTCTCCGACAATGCAAGACAAGAGAACTAGAGATCTTACCATAAAAGAAGAAGGAAAGAGAACATAGTAACCCTCCCAAGAATCCTTTCACTTAGAGAAGCCTTGTAAGATGGAGTAAAATCCTTCTATCACCTTCTACATAGCATAAACATAAGTGTGGTTGGGAGCCTCCTACCCCTAAGCCGTGTGTCCTAATGGAGTCATTCCAAGAAGCATCTATCACTAACCCAGGGCATAAATACCCAACATGTTTGGGGACTTCTTCCCACCAAGGGGTAGTTAGCAAACCCACTAAGCCAATACTCTCCTTGAAATGAAAACCAAGAAGACTTGCCATGCCCAGACTGTTAGGATTAATTAAAATTTAACTCTCCCTTTACCCACATAGTCTGTTTGATTCATTTAGCCTAGCTTAGGAGGTCATCTTCACCCACTAGTGCATGGGGGACACACCTACGGGTCATCTTCCACTTACTGCACTTGATTGCATAAGTTTAGGATCCCTATAGACCAATCCCTACATTATAGGAACCCACTTTGAGTGCCACCAACAGTCACCTTCAGTTGCCTATGGTAAGTAATCAGTCATGCTCAGTTATGCTTCAGACACCATCAGTTAGATTAGCGCCAATTTGCATGACTCATGGGAGTGTGGGCGCCATTATTCACCTACCCTCACCTACCATCATCAGTTAACTAATTGTAAACTGATTTGGTTATCCGGAGTTAAACTAGTGAGGCTCCAACTGTGATTATTTCCACACAAAGTTAGCTAACCAGTTAGTTTGAGTTGGTGAATTTGAATCTTATCCATAGTATTCAAATTCTATTTATTTTATGACCATTGTATTATTGATTAATTAATGAAGATTGATGTAATGATAATTTGAGCAATACTTGTTTGATTTATGTGAAATTTCTGTCATGAATCCGTTGTTCAGTTTACGTTGATTTAATAATTCCACTGCATACTTCTTTTCAGATAGCTTTCATTTTGGCTTGTAGATCTATGGTTCATGAAATTTAACACAGAGCAAGGGTCTTTAGCCCCACTAGACCAACACTTGTACATAAAACAAGCCCCAACTTGTCCTTTACAATAAAAATAGACCCTTCCTCTTTGGTACATCAGATATGGCACACTGGAGAGAATCTAGAGGGTAACATCTCATCATCAAGCAAATTTAGGCGAGTCAGAATATTCAATGGCATCTCTATGTTGGGTAACTCTAGTTCCACTTCCCAACATTTGTTAGGTCTTGTTTTGTATTCATATATTGTAGGCATATATGAAGAATTCACTGAAAAATTGGTGACATCTTGATTTTTCATTATATCAAACCTCTATTGAAAATTCCTTCTGAAAAAATTGCGAGTTTTGGAAAAAATCATCACATCATTGTTTTTTGAAGAAGTTAGGAAAAATCGACAAAAATGGGAAAAAATCCTTAGGCCAATTTTGACCCTCTTAAAGTGTTACTTTTTTGGTCATTTCTCTCTGCAACTGTTGGGGAATGAGAGGGAAGGCATTTACCATCATCAATAAGACAACAACCAATCTATGGAGGGAGGGCCAAACCAATGTTCTTGTCACTATCAAAGTTTTTTTGGAAGTAGGGATCAATTCCTATTTGCCTATGGTTTTCATATGCTCCTGTCTGAGGTATTTCTTCAAATTCCACCTTCTTGTTTTTTTTAAAGATTTATGTAGGGCTTTCAAAGTGCGTGTTGCTTGTTGTTGATGATTATAGCTTTTATACGTGCTTCTGCATAGACTAAGTGTCTAGCATGTAGGAGTTGTCCAAGTTACCTCTCTAGGAACTTGTTTGAGAGAGTAAGTGACTCTTAGATCTCTTTCCTAAGTCTAACTTAGGAAAAGCATATTAATTAACTTAATGTTGGCTAATGATTAAAAGTGAATTTAAGATTAAGTCACAGTTATTGATCGTAAGTGAGGCTCGAGACCTAATCTTGGCCATCCATCACTTTTGGAAATTTGGGGCTAGGGTTTAGTTAGATCAATTCAGAGTGAGATTTTCTAAAGAGAAGAGTGAGAGACTCAGTGGTTGAGGAGAAGAGAGAAGAATTTTGCAGCAAGTGAAAACCTAGAGGAGGAGAGAGAGGCCAATCCCAAGAGACTCGATCAGTACGAGTGGCGCAGTGATTCGTATTGTGACCCAAAGGGTCATACTAGTGACACAAAAGGGCCAATCATGTGATGTTGAGGTCGTACGGGTTGACGTAGGGGTTGCTGCAATGATTCAGGAGTCGTACACGCTAACGTAGGGGTCAATGCGGTGATGTAGGAGTCGTACATGTTGACGTAGGGCCAATTTATACAGGGTGACATAGGGGTCTATTTGCCAAGAGGTTGATTTTCTTAGAGTGTTGATTTTCTCTGTGGGATTGAGTTACAGGTTCCATGATTGTAAATTTCTGATTTTCTTTGTGAGCCGAGATAATAAAAGAAACACTGATTGTTGGCTTTTCCCCTTTGTTGTTTTCTAGGGTAAATACTTCGTTGCTTTTCCCCTTTATTTTGTTGCATTATTGGTTAGTATAAAAATTATTGAGAACAAAAATTAGAATTTGGTATTGAGAAAATTTTAACGCTTGCTTCTTGTTATCATTTCATGGCTCATAGAACAATTTATAGGTCTATATTTTTATTATCAGCAAACTGTTTTTTTTTCCAGTAGTGTTTGATGTTCATTTTTTTTCATTTTCTTTTGCCCTAGGTTTGAAGTTGGAAGTTGAGTATTGCCTTGCCAATAGGCCAAAGCCTTTGGACCCATTTGGCAGTGTGGTGAACTTGAAGATGGGACAGACTAAGAGGAAATGAGATCCCACCAAGCCTTGTTCAAATAGGAAAAGGAAACACAAAAACAAACTCTTAATTCTTGGCTCCAGGTGGTTCAGAAAAGGGAGCAGTCCCCTCACTTGTTGAGGTGGAGGAGGTGATACGAACTTGATTACACGGAGAATGCCTCCACAGATCTCATGAATTTAATCTCAGAGTGCGTGGGCTCCCTTGCGATGGTTCTATTGGACCCTTTACAGATTTTCACCTCTTTCTTTCACGACACATTGAATTTGAAAGGCCCCAACATTGACTCTGTTTGGATGGGCAACCAACTCCACACTTTTCCTCCGCTTTTGGACACCAAGGGATCAACTCAAAGCCCTTAGGGCAAAGAGACGATTGACTTCCCTTCCAAACAGAGTCTTCCTCGATGCTGACCCCACCAGAGCCCAAAATGTTGAGCTCAAGCAATCTAGAGATCAGGTCACATCAACAAGGAAAGAAGGAAAATGGGTCATTATCCGAGACCTTAGAGCTATCATCTGGGACTCCCCCCCTCTGGGATACTCTCGCTCTTGGTCTAAATGGTGGGCTCATATGGGAGGTAGATGAGAAAGTGGGGCCTCATCTACAATCCCCACCTCCATTGGTTGTTGTAGTTGCAATGGAGCGTTTTGGGCATAGTTTTAAAAATTATAATTGGACTATGAATCGGTTGAGGGTCAACTCGGAATCAAAATTGGTAATGACTCGACCGATTTGAATTTAATGTCTCGGTTCACTCAAAAATACATAAAATATTTAAATTTTAAAGAAAAACAACATTTTAAAGATTCTAATCCATGATTCCAAAGGATTAGAGACAAAATCTCCAAAGTTTGATAATGTATATACCATATAAGAGTGAATATGTCAAAATGGCACAAAGTGTACTGTGCAATACATATCTAGGAGATTGGGACTGGAACAAAATATATAATCAATGAGGCCTATAGGCTATATGGCCTATAGAGTCCAAAAACAACATGCTATGAATCATGATGCCACTACATTGTGATCATACATCATACATCAATGATCTTACTACATACTACATAGTCAATTGTCATACATTATCAATGATCAAAGTCATCACCATTGCTAAAACTAGAAGCACAAGACTTGTCAATGTGTTTATTATTGAATCTCAGTGTCTTCTATTGTGCAATGGATGGATTTTGTTTATAAATGTAGGTTATAGATTATATCTTGATTTTTGTTAATGAATGGAATGTTAACATTGTTTCTTTAATGACTAGAATATGAATTATGAACTCTGAATGAAACTTTTACTTCTGTGTTTGTTTAGTTATATTTACTTTAATTCTTCTATTGTGTACAAGATGGGCAGACACACAAGAAGCAAGATATGAAGACATGAATCCAGATAGGTGTTGAGATTCAATAATCACGCGTTTATGCTGGCTGCTAGAACTAGAAGCTGGATTTTACATAACTTTAGCAATCTGACCGGTTAAGTACCGAACCAATCACTCGAATCGATTTGATGGCCAATTCGGATCGGATTGGAGTTTGCTCAATGAATTGATCGATTTTGATTATGATTTTGCTGATTATTAAAATTGTGGTTTTGGTCTTCCCTAGGCACACTTTGAGACGCAATTGTGTTCTGTGACCTCCTCTTTTTCGTAGAGACATGCAATCTTGATTTGGACACCACCTCAGACACATGGATAACACTGGTCATGGTCCTACCGATAGGATGTTGAAAATATTAACTATGAAAGTCCTCTTTATGTTTTTTGAGGGTGGTGTGATAAAGAGGACATGTAATTTGTTCCTTATGTACATTTATATATAAAAGTGACTTATGTATAAATTAATGATGTTTTATACTTTATTGTATTGNTAATTGAGTGTGCATTAAGTGAGGTCCCTAGATTTTGTAAAAGCATCTTAACCATTAGATCAAATTGGTTAGATGAGGTAGTTATGAAATTTAAAGTATAAAACTAGGGTAGAGGACAAATTAATGATCACCATCGATGAGAAGAAGAAGAAGAGATTGAGACTGAAAGAGAGAGCCCTAGAAGTCTAGCATGTTTCCCAAGACAAATTGTAACACAAAGATCGATGCAAGTATATCAGCGTTTAATGCAGCCTGTCAAATCCGTACAACACTCATGGAGGCTCAGATTTTGAGGCAGATTTTGTACTGTTGTTTTTTGACTGGGCTGTACAACAATTATTGCTGTTGGGCACGAATCCCGAGGCATGCAAAAAGAACAGAAGTACAACACGTGTGCAGATCCGTAGGCAGTTTTGTGCTTATCTATGCCTTTGTGATGGGACAAGTAGGCATGCAAAGCCTTTATTGCACAATTATTTATGGTTTGAGGAGTGCTTCGCTTTGGAGGTGTTCTATTTATCATTGGATGCATTTATGATGGTCATCCATATCATGCCTTTATTGTTGGAGTGTTCCCTTGAAGTCCACTAGCTTCATTTACACCCCTTTTGAGGAAGCATTCCATCCTTTTTGACCTTATCTATGGGAACATTCACGTTGGAGTTAGTCTATTGCTCATATATAATGTATCATTGACTTTGGAGGGTTTTAAGTTCATTTACTGGAGGTTGTTGGTCATTTAAGGAGGTCTAGGAGGTTCCAAACCCTAGATCTAGGGTTATTCATTGTTGGTTTGACCAATTCTCTTGGAGCACTACACTTGGAGGGCCTTTTGAGGTCATGTCATTGGGGTTTTTACTTGTCTATTCCCTCATCTATGGAGGGGCCCCTCTCATTCTTTCTTGGAGATATGCCCATGTGGTTTGACCACCATATTTTATTGTATTTGTTGGAGTAGTGAGTATTTTTATATTTGTTTATTCCACCCTAAGCTAGGTCTAGGTTTATATCATTATTTTATTGTAGGAGGAAGATGAATTGAAAGCTATAGAATACTTTGCTCTCTCCCTCATTTCTCATGGTTGGGTTTTGAGAAGTCTCACTCATTTGGAGCTTAATGGACACATCTTTTCTTGGTGCAAATTGAAGTGTAAGGGTTTTCTTTTTTTATCAAGTGTAATGCTTAATATTCCTATTCTTTAATGTTGCTAATGAATTGTAGAATAAATAGAACTTGTTTAATTAAGGCTAATTGAAAGGGTAACTTACCTCATTGGAAGGGTTTTATCTAAGAAGTAATCCTTCAATTCCCTCTCATGATTTATTCATGAATGTATTAACATTGCTTCTATCATCGTTTAGAGTTGTTGCTTTCTAATACTCCATTGCATAAGTCACACCTTAATTAGCAATGTTTTGATATGACACCATTTGGGTCCTCCTAGTTTAATTTATAGTTTCATTTTTCAGCATCTTAAGCTTTCTTTTGTCATATACATACATCCCTAGTCTCCTTAACCATTTATGAATTCACTCTCTTGGACTAGATCCCTCGACTCCATTTTCCCTTCTTGGATTGACCCTAGTCTCTTAGTCCTTCCATCGCCCTTTTTATTTGTTATATTAGAAAGACAATCTGTTTTGTGAAGCTATCTCTTCATATCATCTTGTGCTTTATTGTCTAAGCCTTAACAATCCAATCCTATGGAAGCCCCCCTTGAGTTGTAGAAGAGCCAACCTAAAATGTAGGGAGGGAGTTACTCGGGCGATGATGTGCAAAACCCCTGTAGGTTTCCTTTGTGTTAGCAATGTTTCTTTTGGGATTTAACCACACATGCTAGTTTAGGAGGTAACATAATCCATAATTGTTAAATTTGATATCATATTGCTTCATAGAAATTGCTTTATCATTCAAAGACTGCTCTAGGTCAAGCATGGATGGGGCTATTATTGCTTACATTGTATTGTCACTGTCCAGTCTCAAGTCTACTAGGTGTGGGTACTATTAAAGAGACAGTGGGATGAGTCTTGACTCTTGAGTCCTACTATTGTTTTGTCTCTCCATGTTATGCTATTGAGTCGGTCCCTGTTAGTCATTGCCTCCTTCAACCCTAAGGATATGACACCATGTGGTTCTGCAACTTATTTATTACTTCGAATTGTGAGAAAGGTTTCTATATTGCCTCTTCCTTGGCAAGTCATTCCTCATCGACTTTAGGACATCATTTGTGGCTTGAACCAAAAGCTAGAATGCCTTGATGGTCATTAGCCTCATTGTGAATCACCTTGTATATGTTAGGACTAAGCATCATTGGGTTTTGATCAGGTGAACTCCGTTTATGCTTGACTCTCGATAATTTTTGCATTGATGGGTTGTGCAACGTGCTCATACCTTAGAGTCCATTGGCATCATTGGTGGGTATCTTCGTGCTTGTCAAGTGCTTTCATCATTGGCATCTGATCAAGTGGCTTTTCTCCAAGATACCAACTTCGACTCATTTGCTAGTGGTTGGAGTGTACTTATTGGATGGGTTGTGGATGTAGATGAGCATGCATAGTTGGACCTCAATTTCGCCTAATCTGTTGAGTTACTATGTGGTTAACTCCATTTCCTAGTGGACTTGCACCTTTGATAATGCCAGATTCTCATGGATTAGTTTTCAAAGCCTCGGATTATAGGGATTTAGCAGTTCTTGACACCGCAATGGGATGTCGTCCCCTTGAGTTGCCATTGTTAACCCCTAGTTGTGCTTGCACTACTTGAGGGTTAATGTCTAAAGAGATTCTATTAAGTTTGGTTACATTGTATACTGATCTAGACATACATATTGATCAGAGTTCTTTCTAGAGCTAGAAGAGTTGGAGACTGCTATTTTTAGTAATTGCTTTTTCTAGAAATTGGAGATCAGGGGGGCCCACATGTCGTTGATGCTCGTTCATTCATGCTACTTGTAAAAAAGTGAGCCAAGTGAGATGTTTTTTTTTTTGGTTTTTTCAAGATGTTAGACTGGTGTTCTTTTCTCCAAGATGAGTCTCTCGTACTTGTTTTCTTTCTTGCTTTTATAGGAAAAACTGTTTTTTTGTGCATGACCATAATCAGCAATTTCTATGTATGGCATGTATAGGTCAAATGTCATGGTTCTGAGCAAGCAACGATGGTGTGGTTCAAGGTCTAGTTAGTGAAAGAATGATGAGTCAAGAGCAATGCTGAGTGGGTGGATTGTTATCCTAGTGTGAGATTTGGCAGCTTACTGCAAGGTTTCCATTTGCATGAGGTTATAAAATTGCCTTATGCCCAAACCCTAAAATTGTTTTCCAAATCTCTAATTCGAATTGCTTGTTTTCCAAGCTTCACTTATCACACCTTGATTCCGTATGCAAAATTTGACCACTCCAAAACCTAGTTTGGCCTCTTGGTATATTTGATATTTTTAACGGTTTGTTAAAAGCCTAAAAGCTTGACGACTTTGGAATATCATCCTTGCATGCAAAGAAAGTATCATAAAACAAAAAAAAAAGTCAAACATCAAGAGAAAAACCATTTCAAAAGCAAAAAAAGAGAGCATGCCCAATGTGCATGTCAACCTTTTGCCTTAATGAGGTATCTTTTCACATTCTCAAGCATCTAGGGCAGGCGAATTGAGGTTATATATATATATATATATATATATATATATATCAGAAAGAGAGGAAAGGGTGGATAGTATTTTCTCTAGATAGTTTGTAGCAGTGGACAACTCTTTGCTCTTCCATCTCCAAGACCTCAGACCACTACCTCCATTGCAAGCAAGAAAATCCATGGCAGTCTGTCACCTATGACACTATAATGCAATCAATCTCCTAGGTAATATGTGATTTGTAGGATTATGCTTTGTTCTAGCTCTTCGAATCTATTGGTTGCCATAAATAAAGTTGGTTGTAGTGTTATGGTAGTTTATAGTGGACTTACTATGAATTTTCTTCATTTAAAAGTTCACATTCATTCCGACTCATTTCCATTAATTTATTGTTCTAACTATCTCTTAGATTTTATCCCAACAACTTCAAATTATATTTTGAAGCTTACCTTGCTCTTGATTGTTTACGGACAGCCCAAGAGGGGGTCTTTATGTGTTGATCATCTTAGACTTTGTGCAGATTTATTGATTACATGGCAGCATACACCATTTAGGGACACTCCCAATGAGATTTGAAAAGCACCAGTCCGAATGGAGAGGGATCTAGTGGTGACAGAGCTAGATAATCTATAATTATTATGCAGGTCTGTTGGTGCTGATTTGTGTGATAACACCGCCTTGCACGACAATAATGATAAGCAATATGTTGAGATTGCTTCACTGTAGATGCTATTGCTGAGCTATGGGAACAAGTCACTTCTCTTCAGGGTATAAATCCAAATTAGTAGGAAACTTTTGTCAAGTTTCAAGTTCAATTGGAGGAGAAGGATAAGTGCATCCATACTTGGTGCAATCTCAATCAGTAGTTTCTGTTGTTGAAAATGTAACTTCGGAAGATTTTATGTTGTATATTATTATTGTATTTTATTGTACCTCCGTCGAAGATGTTTTTCCTCCGTTTAGGGATGTTATTATTGTATTTGGTCATGCTAGAATTTCGAGGTAAAACCTCCGTTGTAAGTTGGTGTGATAGTCCCCAAAAGAAATATTGTTAAATGTATTTTGTGTCTCCCAAGAGGGAAGTTGGCTATGTTAGGTTAGGAAGTCGGCCGATTTAAGCTTTTGGGTTAGTCACATGTAAAGTATAAATAGGGAGGCACCCTCCCTCATTTGGACACACAACACAGAAGCAAGTTCGCTCAAGAGAGAGAAAGACAAGTGGACTGGTGAAGAAGAGGAAGACGTTGCTGAAGACATCTTATCTTTGGGTATTCTATCTTGGTTTGAGATTTTACTAAGTGACAGAACTATTATGGAGAAGTTGCGGGCTTTTCTCCTTTGTGGTTTCCCTGAGGAAAATCTGTGCACTTGTATATTGTTGCGCTTGTCTATCTTTCAATTTAAAGATCTAACATAATTGAATTAAAGTGCAAACTCTAACATGGTATCAGAGCCACCCTGAAAGAAGGCACTGTGCAGCTGCAGAAACTAGGGCTCTTCCAAGTTCTAACACTTTTCTCCACAATCTTTCCGGAAAAGAGGGCTAGGCTAATTCGCCTCAAGGAGGCACATGTTTTGGTGGAGAAATGTTCCAGTTTGGAGGAGTTTCAATTTTGACCTAATCACTACTACCGGAAGAAACTAGGGCATCATATTTTTGGAGCTTCCGTCGACAGAATCTAGAAAAGGACCTCGCTAGACAACTCGCCTCAAGGAGGCACATCTTTCTATCTAGGCAAAATCTCAAGACCAAGTTTGGAAAATTAGGGTTTCTCTCTGGAACCCTAGGTCAATTAGCTTTAGAATCAACTTTGGCATCTCAAATTGGTAAGATCTATTCCATTGTTATTTCCATTTGAGGTTATCATATCAAGATAATGAATGACGCCAAGGTTAAGGATAAGCTTGAAGGAGCAGATAACTTCCGAGCATGGAAGCATATAATCTCTCTTATCCTAGAAGAGATCGACTTGGACAAATATGTCAATGGGAGGAGGTTCCACAACTAGAGGGAGAAGACGCAAAGGAAAACCACAAGAAGAACATGATAAGAGCCAAAAGGATTATTGGAGACAGTGCAAATTGCCCTCTGTCTTGAACACAGGAAGACACCAGAGTATCGGATGGGACCAACTACACAATGGGATGTGGATCCAGAGGATGATGCACATATAGATGAGGAGGATGGACAAGATGAGATGCAGAATGGTTTGGTCAGTGTGCCATTGGTCCCTCATGAGAGTGACTCTGACTCATAGGGTGACATTCCCATTGATGGTCCTGATGCCTTCATGCAGTAGATGGGTGCAGAGGACCAGTCAATGGAATTGACTCCTTGATGCTCATTTCATGTTGATTTATTTGATATTTCAGCTACTTTTCACTATTTTAGCTTGGACTCTATATATTTATAGACTATAGTTATTATTCATACTGATGACCGAGTCTTTGACTCTTTGACTCTTTCCTATTTTTGAGCAAATTTAATTTACTATTTTAGTATTTAGTATTTCAATGTCTTTGACCTTTAGTGTTACTGTTTAGTGTTTAGTGTTTACTAGTTTAGTAATTTTAAATTTATTGCAATTCACAATGTCTGTTTAAAAATTAAAACTTAAATTATCTTGTTGATGTGCAATATCATACTATCTAGTATCATTGATTCATTTTTTCAATCACTTAAAAGTCAAATCTGAAGGTTGACCATTGAGGTGGTAAGACGCTTGAAATCCTTGGTCATACAGATGGCTTATGTGGTGGACACCCTATTATATGGCAAAGAAAATACATGCAATTATTTGGTAAGGTTTGACCATTGAAGTGGTAAGAAGTTTGAAGTCCTTGGTCATACATATGGATTATGTGGTAGAAACCCTATTATATGGCAAATAGAATACATGCAATTCTTTGGTAAGGTTTGACCATTGAAGTGGTAAGAAGCTTGTGTGACAATTAAAAGTCAAATTAAAAATTAAAATTACAATTTTTAATTAAAAATTAAATTTTGTACCACTCTTACCTTTGAAGACAAGTCGGCCAGCATGAAACATGTCCACTTTAATGTGAATATAAACACATCCAAAAACAATCAATGATGGATGTAGAGAAGTGAATTCGTGGAGATTGGTCTGGGGTTTTTTTCGCATCTTCACTAAAATTGGCATAACTTTCTCATACGGAATCTGAATTACAAAATTCTTGGCTCGTTGGAAAGCTTGTTACGAGGGCTATGTGATGACATGATCTAGAGTTTCTTTTGGTTTGTCTACTATTTCTTCATCTTGTGATCTTCGGAAAGGTATGGTTCATTCTTTTAGGTTTCTCTTGTGATGGCACATGTCTGTCATGGATAGAGTTCATCTTTGATCATAGTATGTGAGCATCTATATTGGTATATATATTTGAAGTCATTATGGAGTATATGATGACGATGTTGCATACCTTTATGCTATGATATGATACACTTTATGATGATAACACATGTGATAATGATGTACACTCTATGATGTTGATGCACTCCTATACAATATGATGTACATGCATACCATAGTGTGATGATGATCTCCTATGCACTATGGTGTACACTTGATGATGATGATGCATACACGGTGTACACTGAGATGATGATGATGTATATTTGATGAGGAGGATGCATACCCTAAGACGATGATGCATACCTACGATGATGATGCATGGCGATGCATGCCTTATGTTCAGTGAAAGCAGAGCATAATTACTTGTTCAGTAATTGTGTATAATGAGGTGTACAATGATGTGTACATGAGCAGATTGATCAGCTTGACCAGTAGTATTGATGAGCATAAAAGAATGACCAGTAGTGATGAGCAAAGTTGATGTGAAGAGATACTTGAGCAGTAGTGATAAACAGTTGTGATGAGCAGTAGTTATGAGTATATTGGCTAGAGATTGATGAGCAGATTGACCATAGATTGATGACCAGTGTTGACCAACAGAGTGATGAGAAGAGATTGATGTGCAGAGCAGAGGTTGGTTGTGCAACAGATCCATATCATTGTTGCAAGAAGAATCTTGCACTTGAGGATTGGACTCCTCAAACCCTTTTTAGTTGGAGCTAAGAAAACTAGGCTAGGTCATGTTATGACAGTTGATGCTCTTTTCATCAGTTGGTGCTGATTGTAATCGAGAAGATTGTTGTCTTCCTTGTACAATAAATAAAGATCAAAATTCCATATATTCTTGTCTCTTTTGATGTGATGTTGTGCTTATGAATCATGGTGAATTTGATTATGCAATTGATGAAATAATGATTGATATGCTTTGATTGACTAAAAGAAGGTAAAAAGTTTAAAATTGGTCACACTGATTCACCCGCCCTCTCAGTGTGGCCATTGTGTCCAACAATTGGAATCAAAGCCGACCTTTGTCACAAGCCTAGCAAGCTTGAAGGAGATCTTTATACACAATGGAAGATAAGGAAGAGTCATCAAGCAATGATGTGCTTGTACTTGATATGACAAATTATTTCAGTTGGAGAAGCAAGATGAAGGCATATCTGAAGAAGTTTGGCGTTTGGGAGATTGTGATCAATCCACCTGCTCCATCAAACAAGGGAAAATCAGCTGCATAGAAAGAAGCAAAGAAGGACAACACTACAGCCTTGAAGTTCCTCATGGATGGACTTCCCAACTTAGTGAAGGAAAGTGTAGGAGAGTACAGTTCAGCAAAAGACTTATGGTTCAAGTTGGAGAGCGAGTATCAGAAGGCAATACCAGAACCTGAAAAGATAAATCAGGAATCAGAAGACAAGCCCACAAAAGAAATCAATCAAGAAGAACAGAAGCAAGAATAGGACTACAGTAAAGGTATGGACACTTGTGATTGTAATGATAGCTTGTGTGATGAAATTGAGAAGGTTCTTGCAGATGATGATGAAGGGTTATCAAAGGAAACACATGAGATACATCTCACGTTGTTGAATATTGATCTCAGAGCCAATTGGTTCCTGAACACAGTAAATCTCAACCAGAGTGATTTCACGAAGTTCAAAAAGAAAATCTTGGGTTCCTTGAATGAATATCAGCATAAGACCATGACAATGAAAGTGTTTCTTGTGAAGTTCAAAAACAAAGACAAAGAGTTGCGGGATCAAATGAAAGACAAGGATGTTGAAGTTGAACAACTAAAGATTGATTTGATCAGTCAAAAGGAAGAACCAGAAGAGCCTGCTGAAGAGCTTGAAGAAACTAAAGAGGTCAATCATGATCTAAAGACTCGGCTGGAGGAAGCCAAGAGGATAGAAGAAATCCTGAAGATTCAGCTAGAAGAAAAGGAGGAGACAATCTATAAGTTGGAAATGGAGGTAGTTGGAAATGGAAGCACTTGCGAAGAATCAAGAAGATTTGCAAAAAAAAATAAAGATTAACAATGCGACGCTTAAACAAGAGATAGAAACAAAAGTACTGCCAGATATGGAGGCACGATTAAACAACAAAATAGACGCTATCAATAAGATAATAGAGAAGGAAAAGGCTAAAAATCACCGCCAACAACGAAGCAGTTTAAATACGTCAGTTGCATCGTCCAATAGCTCCAAGCCACCATCAAACCATAAAGCAAAAAGCAACCAATATCATCCTTACATAGTGTACCCACCTAAGGAAAAAATAGAGTTGTCGAAATACAATGGAAGTGAAGACCAATGCGTTGCCTTGTTAAACAAAGCGAAAGAGTACTTCGACATCTATATTCAATCTAACGAGGAGAAGGTGAAATATGCGTCAATGCATATGGAAGGGTACACCTATAATTGGTACTTACGCTGGAGGAGAGACAATTTTGCCTACACCTGGAACTTGTTCAAAAATGAAATTTTTAATAGGTTTCAAGGAATCGCAGAAGATGAATTTTTCAGTAAACTTACCAAGTCAGAAGCATTGAAGAATTCACACATCAGTGGGAATCCCTATCGACACGAGTATTTGGGTTGTCTGACAAACAAAGACTCAGAACCTATTTAGGAGGTCTTAAACCATACCTTAAAAAAGAATTAGAGATGCATGGCATACCTAACGTATAAGTGGCAAGGCATAACGCAAAAGCCGTAGAACGCAAATTGGAAGGAATAAAAACAAGAGGCGATAGCCATTATCGACAAGAAAAAGAGACAATGTAGATATTGTGAAATAATTGTTCACCCGGTCATCAATGCCACAAACCTCAATCATATGCCTATGAAATTGAAAATAGGTCGAAAACATCTAACAGTTACTCTGATAATAAAAAAGGAAGGAAAACAGATGTCGTGGATGCAGTGACGACTTGACCCCAGGCCATAAATGTAGGAACAACCAGACAATACAGTGCATAATCATCAATGGAAAGGAAGTGCAAGTCTCTGCAAAAGAAGTCTCGTCTGATTCTAATACCAACACAGAATCAGAATGAAGGACGACATTAGAAAAATCAAGCTTTGAGGACAAAGCTTTCTCAAGGGGAGGGCAATGTTGTGAATATTTAAATGATATTATTAATTATAAATAAATAAATTATTAGTTACTAAAGTGAAAGGGCGTAACCCTTCACTATGAATGCTCAAGCCTTATGAAGGCGAGCCTCATTGTAATATTTTATCATCATCTATCAATATATTATTATTTTATTATCAATTATGGAAGACAAACTCGCTTCTTAGTTTCCCCAACTGTATACGGTTATAGTAGATACTCCTTGGACAAGGAAAGTATGCAGTAGAGATTCTGAGGAGGTTCAGAATGATGGACTGCAAGGCTATTGCCACACCCATGGCATCAAACTTGAAGCTACTAAGTAATGTTTCTTTCGAGACAGATGATGCCATAATGTATAGACAGATGATTGGTTCGTTGATGTACTTGACGAACACGAGGCTAGACATATGCTTTGTTGTGAACACATTAAGGCAGTTTCTGACAGATATGAGACGTGTTCACCTGGTTGTTGCAAAGCACGTATTGAGGTACCTCAAGGATATAATTCAGTATGGGCTCAAGTATGCGACGGATTAGAAGATTAACCTACATGGTTATGTTGATTCGGATTGGGCAGGTAGTGCCACAGACAGGAAGAGCACTTCAGGATGTTGCTTCAGTTTGGGATCCAGGGTAATCTCTTGGTTTAGGAGGAAGCAATCGAGTGTGGCGCTGAGTACAGCCAAAGCGGAGTACATTGCATCTTGTTCGGCTAGTTGTGAGGTAGTATGGCTTTGGAAGCTACATTCAGATTTGTTTGATCTTGAGTTAGAGGCGACCTGTATCTTTTGTGACAACCATAGTTGTGTGAAGTCATCCAAGAACCCAGTGTTCCATGACAAGTCGAAGCACATTGAAATCAAGTATCACTATATCCTGGATATGGTGCAGAGAGGAGTAGTGAAGCTCAAGTATGTGACGACGGACGAGCAGATAGCCGATGTTCTGACCAAGCCTCTGGCGAGAGTGAAGTTTGAGTACTTCAGGGACAAGCTTGGAGTTCTGCAGATCGGTGTCCATCGCAAGGAGTGCTGAAGTCCTAGATGGTGCTAGGCCTGCATTCAGTATGAAGCAGGACTGACCTTGCAGAGAGATACATCTAGGATGAAACAGGAATGGGTTTGTGAAGTCCTAGATGGCTCTAGGCCTGCATTCAGTATGAAATAGGACTGACCCTGTAAAGAGATACATCTAGTTTGAACAAGACTGGCTCTGTGAAGTCCTAGATGGTTCTAGGCCTGCATTCAGTATGAAATAGGACTGACCCTGTAAAGAGATACATTTAGTATGAAACATGATTGGCTCTGTGAAGTCATAGATGGCTTTACGCCCGCATTCAGTATGAAACAAGACTGAAACTGTAGAGATAGGAATCCAGTATGAAACAGGATTGGCACTACGGAGATATGCATTCAGTATGAAACATGACTGTCACTGCAGTGATATGCCTCCAGTATGAGACAAGACTGGCACTGCAAGGTACATCCAGTGTGAAAAAGGACTGGCACTATAGGATGTACATTCAACATGAAAAAGGGATGGCACTGTACGGATATGTTGATGAAGCCCTAAATGGGATCTAGGCCTACATCCAGCATGAAAAAGGGTTGTCTTTGTAGAACTTTTGAGGACGGATAGATTCGAGAGATGTCACTTGTCAATGGTTGACAAGATGAGAATTGATGCAGCAATGATGATGATGATCCAACGACGATGATCCAATGATGATGAAGATGTCCAGTGATTGTGTCCATTTGTGATGATGACTAGGTCGGAAGAATACCTTCCTAGTTTAGAGTAAGTGTTGTTGAAAATCTAACTTCGGAAGATATTCTTTTGTAATGTCCTCTTCCAATTAGGCCTTGAGGCCCAAAACCGCTAACCTATGTGATTCCTGTGGGTTCGAGCGGTTACTGACAGCTAGGGAATCAGTTGAGGACTGATGCCATCCATAGAAGATTTAGGGCATCATCATTTAGTCAAGAAGGGCCACCAGGGCCAAAGGCCACCTTCGTGCATGTCATCCAAGCATTATTTAATGATGCATGCACTCTTTAAGTCTCCATCCGCATGCATGCAAGTCAACGACAAATTAGAAGATAAAGTGACCTAATTAGGTCAAAGATTAGGTTTTGCGTAGTTGAACTTTATAAATAGAGGATAAAGTGAGAGGAGACTTCACTTTGGATTATGATTATTTTGGGAGCTCTTGGATAGCAGCACAGTGTGTAGCACAGCAGTTGGGGTTGGAGACGGAGTCTTCAGCTAACAAGATTTCGGCAGTGAAACATCTGTCCTAGTCTTATTCCGGGTAAGCCATACAGGTATACCACTTGTTCTTTATTCATTCATCAGTTATCTAGTACATGGTATAGATCGTTGCAGGGACACGTGTGCAACTGTAAGAGGGGGTTTTCAGCCAAAAATCCCTAATCAGCTGTTGGGCCTTCAGATCTCAGTTTCCTTCCGAAACTCGGGCACCATTCTCATCATCAGCTTCATACTCCGGTACCCGGTGATTATCAGATCCATCAGGGCTCATCCGAAGCAGTTATTAGCAGTTTCGGGGTTCCAGGGCGTGAGTAGCTGCCTCTCTGAAGCAATTCGCTACCCTGCCTAGAGGTCTCAGAACCTCCGCATGCATCAGGCATTCTCTCCGGCACTGAAAACCTATCGACCCGGCAAATTCGCAGTTCCATCGGACACCTCCTTCCTTGAGGGCGTCACCCTTTTCTGACTAGGGCATCTTGTTGCTGGGATTCACTTGGAGCAGAGGAGATCCACCTATTTCCGATCCAGTATCCGGTGCTTGCATACTTTCTCCGGAGCAGTTCAGTCAGCTTATCAGTGGTAAGTGTTCATTCTATCTCGCAAACCCTAACCCTAATTTTTTCTATAAAATAGGGATTTTTGCTTTTGCAGTTTACATGCCCCGTTGTATCAGCATATTTGTATAGAAATAGAAAATATCGGGATTTGGGATACTACAATGGTATCAGAGCTGTTTTCTTGGTCAGCTGTGGGCTTGAGAGATGAAAAGTAGATGAATACAGAAGGAGATCCTTTTGTAACCTATAGGAGGAGGAAGAGTAGATACACAGAGGAATTTGAAGATATCCAACTAGAAGATACCAATTCAGACATGGAACAAACAGGTATACATTCAGATAGGGGAAAAGGAACGGGAGAAGAGGAGGATCGGATGGAGTTTCGCAGCTTGGTCTCTGCATTGCAAGACTTAGCCAAAGGACAAAAAGAAGTCCTCAATGCAATCAACAGAGTATCAGCGAAACCGGAAACAGGTATCAACAGTACACCTCCCTCACCGGTAGATCGGGGATCTTCAAGTAGCAGTGGAAAGATGGTGTACACTAACATCCAGAACACTCCGCACATATACAGCAGACCTACTATCAGGCCTACCATGCCTCACTTCTTGGTAGATACAGTAGGGGGCCTGATCATGCAGGTAGAACCTAGCGAGCCTTTTGGGGCTTATTTGCAGGAGTACAGAGACTTAGGGGATGAATTTCATGCTGCCATGTCTTTCTCAGACTTCTGCAACATGAAGAGTAGGAACAGGCCCAGGAATTTCAACAAGGGTTTTAATCACAACTATGAGCTGTAGAAGACCTTGGGCAAGTTGACCATCCCAAACTTTGATGGGACTCGCGGAGGATCAGCGAGAACATGGGTCCAAAAGTTGGATACCTATTTCCAACTCAACCCCATGACAGAGACAGACGCCATTAAGTTGGCTACACTTCACCTGGACGGAGAAGCTCACGAATGGTGGTACCACGGATTGGTGACATTCGGTCACAACACCATACATTCTTATGGTGAGTTCACTTAGAAACTCATAGAGAGGTTTGATAGGAAAGATCCAGAGATCCATTTCAGGGAGTTGGCTCAACTCAAGCAGACTGGTAGTGCAAAAGCTTTCATTTCCGAATTTCAGAGGCTAGCCGTTATGGTCACAGATGTGTCAGAGAGAAGATTGACTATGTTATTCACTGAGGCCCTCATAGAGCCACTACGGGGATGGGTGAAAGCCTACAAACCCCTCACTCTGCAGGATGCTATTAGCAGGGCAAAGGATCTTCAGGATTCAGTGCCCAAAAACAAATTTCTGCTGAAAACCAATTTTCCTGTTAGGGACAAGGACAGGAAACCTTTCTAGCAGGATGTGCCCAAGAAAACATGGTTAGATGACGACACTAGGAAAGACTTGAGAAGGAAGAAGCTATGCTTCACCTGTCAGGAACCATGGGTACCAGGACACAGGTGTGCAGGGAAGGCGAAGGCCCACTACATTGA